>PVKA01003093.1:65627-115006 GCA_004027165.1 Ctenomys sociabilis | reverse complement strand
AAAAAAAAAAAAAAAAAAAGGAGAACACGTGTGTATTCACACAGATGGATTTAAGGAAAACATGTGAATGGAAGTAGAGCTTCTTTTTCTTTTTTTTTAAGATTTCATTATGCAGACTTGGCTGACTTCAAACCTCGGATCCTCCTGCTTCTGCCTCTTAAGAGCTGGGATGACTGGTGTGTTACGCCACACCCAACTAAAATTCATGGCTTTTGTACCATGCCTAGCTAAAAGTGAATGGAACATTTTTGCTGTCTAAGTACTCCTTAGGCAGTGAGTGTGTACAGCCAATCTGAACAACAGGAGATTCTGCAGTTAGCCTGGGTGACGGACCTACGCCTACCGTCTCTTGGACCTTAAGCAAGGTACTTACTGAGGAAATATGACCACTGCCACCCTAGGCTGACCAGAGGCCACTCCAGACACACCCCGTGCACCTGCAAAGGATGCACGGACATGGGCTAATCAGGCCCTGGAAGCATAGCTGCACCCCGCATCTCCCATCACTGTTCAGCCCAGCTATTAACAACAAGCTCTGCTCCCTGTGCTTTCCCCAGCCTTGTCCTTGAGCAATCTCAACTGCCTGTACTTTCTCCTTGGTAGGGAGGAAGCCCAATTCCCATTCACTGAACTCTCCCCCCATGACTCTGTAGAAGATCCCATAGCCCGTACAAGATGAACTGGTCTGGTCCAAGTGCCAGGACAGTTCTCTCAGGTTTGTTCTGAAATAAACCTGTCCTGCTGGGCTTATATCTTTGTTTTTGTCCTCATTTTTCCTAACACACTTTCTGAATCTCAGTTTTATCTTCTATAAGATAGAAATAATAATAATAATAACAGCTCTTCAGGTTGTCTGGAGGCCCAAATGAGGAAATGGAAAAAAAGGGTCTATGAACTAAAATTCTGTGTCATGGTCATGTATTGTTCTCTTTATTGTTTTGGTAACACCAATCCTAGTTCCTTAACAATTACATTGTTTAGGGCTCAGGTGCACTAGAAATCCTGGTCACAAGTAGACTTCAAACTTTACTATTAAGTACTAGTTTCTCGGACTTGCAGTGAGGAAATAACGAGTAGGTGCATGGCCTGCTCTAACTCCACGTAGCTGTGGTTCTCAGACTATGGGCCCTGAACCAGCCGCACTAACATCCCTTGGGACCTTGTTAGAGATTCAAAGTCTGGCTCCACCCAGACCTCCCTGAGCAGAAACTCTTGATATGGGGTCAGCATTTAACAATTTAATAGGGAACTCCACTGCACACCAAGTCTTGACGGCCTCGCAGGTCAGGGCACCTTGTTTCACATGTGGATCTCACAGCTTGGTTTCCCACAGTAACTAAAGGCAGGAAGACCCAAGAGGAAGCACTGAAATCAGCAAGCTGTGCATCAGCTCACCTCTGATGATCCCAGACATGGAAAGCACTGGCTTCAGTTTTCTGCCAGTGACTACAGAGGCTTGGGTACACAGAGGACCTCAGGACTGAGCCCAGAGATCCATGCAGTGGCCATCTCAGGGTCATTTAACTGTCATTCACAGGCGCAGGGCTGCTCTTTTCACAAGGAAGCACAAACTCTTTCTGCCTTCCTTCTTATAAAGTGAGAAAGAGAAAAAAAACAAAAAACAAAAAACATCCCTGACATGGTAAGGGGATGAAGCTTCCCAGCTACGAAGAGTGGGGTTCTGAGTGACAGTGACACTTCCCCTCCTTCACTCCAAGCTCCTGACACTGACCCAGAAGCCAACTCCAGAATCCAGCCTCCCTGAAGACAGTAGCAATAAATGTGAAGTAGGCTGCCCTTAGTGGGGTGGCATGGGCTGAGCCCTGTCTGCGGTGGCACATGGAGGGGAATGTCTGAAGCTGCTCTTTCAAGAAGACTCATGGCTCCTTTCTTCCAGTACAACCCACCAAAGGCATCTAGAAAACAAGTGGGAAGTGGTGAGTAGTGAAGTTTTGTTGCTGCTGCCACAGGATGTTATTTAGTACAAACAAAATGATCCTATCCATGGAGAATGACAGAACAATGATAAACCGCAGCATCTGCAAAGAGAAGCAAGCATTTAGCCTGCTCCTCCCTGTATACTGGCTTTAACAGAGGGTCTTCAAAACAAAGCATTTGGTTGAAAACAAATGAGCAAGACTCAAGTTAACTAATGGCAGGGTGGGAATTTTATTTAATTTACTAGTTATGTTTGGGCTTTTCAAATAACATGGTTAGGAGTGAGGCAAAAGATTGCACATGTGGTATCATTTGTCCACTAAAGAAGACACTCTTGAAACATGGGTGGTTACACAATGAAGAAGTAGGGTCATTGCATTTACAAAATTTCTGCCTCTGACATAAGTATTTTGGGGGATTAGATGTCGAATGAGAGCTGAGTAATCATTCCACAGACCAAGCGTTCAGGATACAATGTTCCAGTTGGGTAGCAAATGCCATAATGACTCACCAAGGGTTAACACTAAGCCGGTACCACTGAAAAATCTCACTAGCAGGACTGTGGTGCACCACAAGACAATGGTGTGGTCACCACTGTGGGCTGTCTCCAGGCATGGAGTCGCATCTGCCTCATGGCTCTGCAGTCATGGCCTCACGGCAGCACCCCATCGCCACCCCACCTGTCACAACTCACACACTTTCATAAGGAGGTGGAAGGTCTTCAAGTGTATTTTTTCTTAAGGATAGTAATTATAAAATCAATCACCTTATGAACCAAATAAAAACAGGTTCTAGGATTAACATGATGATGATTCTAAGGTCTCAAATCTTATTAAAATGCTACTCAATCTAGCTTTTTCCTTCTTTCTTTCTTCCTTCCTTCCTCTTTCTCTCTTCCTTCCTTTTTTCTTTCTCTTCCTTTCTTCCTTCCTTCCCTTCTCTCTTTCTTTTTCTTTCTTTCTTTCTTTTTGTGGCCAGTTCAGCCCACCCAGGGGATGGGGCTGGTGCAACATGTGGTGCCGGAGATCAAACCTCAGTGCCTGAGCTTTCCTAGGCTTGCCTAAGCAGGCATTTTAGACCACTGAAATATTTTGCTGGGCCCTCAATCTAGCTTTTCAATGCTATAGTGTTTTTAAAAGTGAACACTGAATGGGGCACAGGTTTTCTGGCATCTTTAAGAAAAAACTTTGTGACTATGAGGGATGTAAAAATCAAAATCATTTTGCCTTGAACATAAGGCATTTCTCATTGTGCGTCTACATTAAATATAACAACAGACTCTAAAGTAAACGCGGTCTCCAGTAGGGGCATCTGACCTTGTGTTTTCGTGAGTGCAGGACAACTGTGAATTGCGTGCACTCCTCTTTGACTCATAGTATATGCAAGAAGCGGTCTCGGAGAGTGCTTGCTTGTGTCCTTTTTATCTTTGCCCCTCAAAGACAGATGACCTGCTTGTCTTTTTCTTAGCCTTTTCAGATTGATCTAGACTTTTACTTTTCTTTTAGGTTTGATAATGATGCAACTATTTTTTTTTTTTTTAAAGAAAAACTACTATTCCCCCTGCCTTCCCTCAGCCCTATTGTAATCACAGCACTGCAGGCTCCTTCTAGCATCTGACTAGTTCTGGCTCTTTCTTTCCCATCCAGTCAATGGACAGTTATTTTTCTGGACAACTACAGTGCACAGGGCACTGGGTGGGAGAGACAGCTCTTCTTTTGGGATGAACTGTATCCTCTCCACTTTGAGCCTTTGGGCCCTGGCAAGGTGAGTGTGTTCAGAGGTAGGGCTGTACTCTGGTTTCTCTTCAGATCCTATAAATCTTGCGCCTTTTCAGAGGTAGGGCTGTAAGTGGGTAACTCAATTATCATGGGGTCCTTAGCCTGGGCCCCCATCCAACACGACTGCTGTCCTTTTGGGAAGAGGAGGTGGCAGAGAAGGGCCAGGGGGACACCATGAGAAGGCAGTGACCTGGGCGCCAAGGAGAAATCCACCTGCTCCCCCCCCCCCCCCCCATGGATCACTGATCTCTGGCTTCACCACCTGAAGGAAACAAATCTGTGTTGTTTAAGACACCACTCTGTGGTGTCTGTGACAACAGCCAGAGTGCACTAGTGCCTTCCAGGCCCCCAATGCTACGCTCTGGAGTGACTGGAGGTGATCACTGGGTAAAATGGTGCGGAAGGCCAGAGTGCACAGCGACACAGTCCTCATGTGGAGAAGCTTCCAGACAGACACGGAACTCATGCTCAGGGGCCGGCACTCGGGCAGACAGAAATACCACTGTGAGTTCAGGCCCAGCTTGGGCAACTAAACAACTTAGGGAGACCCTGTCTAAAGATATAACTTTTGTTTCTGTTCTGCAGCATTTTAAAGGCAAGTAAGATGGTTTGAAGCAATTAATTTGCTTGAATTTTATAATTTATTATCTACTAATTGTGAACTAGCTGCATATATGAATTCTCTTATTCACAAATTTAATCTTAGAAGCTAATGGTATGGCATGATGGTCACTTTGAGTGGTGTAAATGTGCTCAGTTCTAATGTAAAAATAACTATACTTGGTCCATAATTTTATGAACACTCTAATTTATTTTCAAAGCTCATACACAGATTGACTACTGTTCTTCTCAATAAATTAGCACTGACCTAGTTCAAGGCATTGTTACTGTCCTTCCCTGGACATCTCATGTTTATTTTTGGGCTAGTTTGTGACAAATGTAAGAAGGGACAGGCGTTGCCAGTAACAATAACTCACAATCTCAAATGAGCACACAAGATGATAAATAATCATCTCACAGGAGAAAAAGAGCTGCGCTCAGTACACGCAATTTTCCTTTATTTCTCTCTCACACTTCACAGCGTGCACTTTTGTTCCTGGATGGGAAAGGTGGTAACGGATGAGCAGGAAGCATGTGAGATACACGCATGGGAAAACACTATGGAATCACACACATTTACCTGGAAAATACCAAGGTCAATTTGTTGACGGAGCAGAGTAAGAGATGATTCTGCCCTAGTTATTTCCCTTTCTCCTCAGGAGAGGCTCAGGTCACTATGACTGGATTCCTCAGTGTCCTGGGGCTTTCAGGGGTATCAGGATTCAGGAAGTGAACCCTTCAGGCTGTTTTAGGCCTGAGTCTCCTCAACAAGAAAACTGAGGTATTTGGGGGCTCAAAGAGCCTTATTTATGTGAGATTTTCACTAGCTCAGCTCCCTTCCATTTTTGTTTTTTTATCTACAAATGCATGCAGCATCACATGTAATAGCCAAGGTAAGGAATTAGCCTAGGTGCCTTCTGACAGGTGAGAGGATAATAGCAAGAGAGGGGGGAGGAGAGAGAGAGAGAGAGAGAGAGACAGAGAGAGAGAGAGACAGAGAGAGAGAGACAGAGAGAGAGAGACAGAGAGAGACAAAGAGAGAGAGACAGAGAGAAGCTATAAAGGGCTGGGGAGAAGACCAGAAGGGAATAAACAGAAGAGCGCGAGAAAGGGTAGGTACAATACATGCACAGTATATTCATGCACAGAAATGTCACAGTGGAACCTATTAATTTGTAGAATTAGTACAAGTTAATAAGAAAAACAACCCTGAACAGTCGAGTCTGACTGGCATTCATCTCCTCCCACTCAATTAATGACCTCAAAGCATCTGATTTATCCCAAGTAACTTTTCACAGTCGGCTAAACCTAACCTGGGAAGAATAATATATAGAGAGAACATGACTCATACTTCCTCCAGTACTCCAACTGGGGGTGTTTGTGTCTCATCAAAGTCTCACAAGAACTTGCTGTAAGATATTAAAAATAAGCACTTGGAAATTCTCACTAACTTAAATGTATTGGCTCCAATATGTTAATTATCATCCTTTAAAGCTGTTTATTACTCTAGAAAGAATAATATAATTCTAATCTAATTTTCATTTGATCTAATTTTCCTGTTACATTTCATAATTATAACTTTTTTATAGATGTTACTTTACAGTTGATTATTTTTTTCGCAGTGGGAACCCAACTCAGGACCATGTGCTTGCCAGGCAAGTGCTTATGCCACTGAGCTATATCCTCAGTCTTTAGTGTTATTTTTATCCCCTCTGGAATTTGTCTTCCCAGATTTTATTTTAACCATAGAGTAGGCATGGTGGAAACTGGCATTAAGACAAACAGAACGTGTATATGTGTCTTGGAGTGGGGAGGTTCACAGAGGCGAGGGCTTAAGTCCACCTGCCCTGCACTGGGGAACCACACCACCAGGACCTGCTTTACTGGGTAGAACAATCAACCTGGTTTTGAACAAAGTGCAGGAAGGCCCGACTTATGAACATTTGAGTTGTGAGCTTTCACAGATAGGACCAGACCTCCAATTATGAACATTCATAGGTGTGAGTAAATTGCAGGCCTGCCAGACACTTTCCTTTGTGCTGCTGTGTGCGCAATGAACTGCAGTTCGTGTGCTGCAGTGCAGTGTAGTTGAGGATGTATTGTATTTGTGTGTTTCTTTTCTTTCTTTTTTTTTTTTTTTTTTTGTCTTTTTGAAACAGGGTCTCACTATGCAGTTCAGGCTGGCCTTCAGCTCACTTTGTAGCTCAGGCTGGTCTCGAACTCACAACAATCCTTCTGCCTCAGCCTCCCGAGTGCTGGGATTACAGGCATATGCCACCATGCTCGGCTTGTGTGTTTCTTTATTTTATGTTTTACATTGTGTATTTGTGTCAAGGGTGTAGAAGGCTCACTTTATCAGACTTACAAACTAACCTGACTGCCAAGACTTATGAACTTTCTTTTGGAACAGAATTCATTCATAAGTGAGAGACTTACTATGGCTTGAAGCACTTCAAACTCATCTTTTAATCCTGATTTTCCAAGAAGAGTGTCTCTTCTGGTGTGTGTGTGCACGTGTGTTGCTATTTAGGATTTGTTGCACATGCTCCCAGCAGCCATTACATGGTTATAAACAAAGATTTGGACAGATTCTCCTCAAGTACTTAAGGGGAATCAAAGTACTGACCACTTATTTTGAATTTCTACAGCTACCGAAGAAATGCACAGGTGCTTTTCAGAGTGTGGTACTCAACAATAAGTGGGACAGAGTGCTGAACAGGAAGATCACAATGCTAATTTAAGTCTGAAACCAAGCCCACAAATTAGCCAGGAAACCAACTGGTCGAGATCTCTTCCACAGGCATAGCGAAAGTGAAGGAACATACAGGAAAACTGAAAGATTAAAACTCACACAGGACCCTAAGAACATGACAGAAAGAACTGCCTTTATTTCTTGGCCATTCCCCAAGCACCCAGGAGTTCTTGTGGCTAACCGAGTCAAGGGTTTGACACTGTGTAGTGGTGATGTGTAAAAGATAAAACCCACAGCCACAATATCTACATCTTAGAAAATATACTTTTATGTCTTATGTGCATATTTTTTTCACACAAAAAAAGCATATGGACACAGATCAACACACATGCACATGCATGTGTGCATCCCATTGTCTTGATGGATGGATCTAGTCTGTTTTGAGTTTTTATTGCAGTGTTTCAGTGGGCCACTTAGTAAATTGTCTTCTTTGATTAATCACATCTCTCTTCCTGGCTCCAATAATTCCATTCTTTAAGTATCTCTAGATCAAATGACCATAAATCACACACTGCCCCAAGCCAGCTAGGAATCACTCACAATTTCAATTAACATACAGATTTATCTGCTATTGTCAGTGGAGACTGAAGTCACTGGAAGGTCACAGCTAACCACTCAGAAAACTGTATGGTGGCTGCACATCCAGTCTACTCACATAGTTAAACTGTCTAAAGCTCTTTTGCCAGGACATCAAGGAATTTATGGACTTATGAAAAGACAGTTAAGTTAGGCTTGTCTGGCTGTCTCTTCAAACTCTCGTCTAAGTGGCATCCTAGCTCTTAAACCTAAGTGCTCCCCTCAGCTCTCAGAAGTGCTCAGGAGCACTTAATGCAGTACTTGCACAAACTGAGCTTCAGTCTTTGGCTCTATCATTTCACCAACTGGGCTCCCTTCCACGCTCTGACTTCTCTGTTCTGACAAAGTCAAATACTTCTACCTTCTTTTTGTCCAAAACTGAGTATTTCATTAATTCATTCATTAATTCATTAATTCGTTAATTACACAAATACTTATCAAGGGGCTGGGCCTGAGGAATCAGTAGTGATAAATTCTTGGCCCCATGGAAAGGGAAAGGCTTCAAAGGAAGGCTTCCAGAAAAGCCTGCATATAAGAAGTGTGCTAAAGAATGAGATAAGCTGCCTCCAGGACAGGGTCCTGTGCGAAGGGAGTGTGTGGACCCAGGATTACACTTGAATTCTGAGCACTGCAGGTTACGCCCCTTCTCTATCCTGCCAGACCCAGGCTGTCCAAGATGGCAGCCACTGGTGGATAGAGATGTCAAGCTATTGAAATGTGGCCAGGGGAGGAATTGATTAAGAGTTTCATTTTATTTTAAGGAATGTAAATGTACAAACTGTTACAACTCAATTATTCAAAAACTGTGGAGTATGGTTGAAGCAAATTGGGTATGAATCAACATTTTTCAAAAATAAACTTGGCAAAAACTAAATCCAGTGACAAGTTGCCTCTAAAATGAGATGTGATGTAAATTATAAACAAGATTTAAAAACTTAGGACCAGAGATAAGACATCTCATTTTGTATATTGAACATATGTATAAATGATCATATTTTGGATATTTATTGGGTTAAATAAAATACATTGTTACATGAATTGATCAAGCTTTTTATTTTTTAATTTAAAATTACAAACGTGGCAACATAAACCTTTATTCCCAGCACTGGGGAGGCTGAAGTAGGAAGATTGCTGCCAGTTTGAGGCTGGGCAACAGGACAAGTTCAAGCCAGTCTGCCCCACCCAAAAAAAAAAAGAATGAAAAGAAAATAAAGAGGAAGAAACAAAAAAACTCCCTAAAATTACATTTACAACTCCCCTTGTATCCTGATGGATAACACTGACTTAGCTGTGACTCTGTGACGCACTGAGGTATTACACTCAAATTTCTTTTTGGCAGAGCTAGGGATTGAACTCAGGCCCTTGTGCTTGCTAGGGAAGTGCTTATTCCACTGAGCCATCTCCCCGACCCCTCTTAAAGAGTACAAAATAGTATTAAAACACAAGACTTATAAGTAATATAGAATTTCACTTCACAAAATAATTTGAATTTTACAGTATTTGTTGTAATGGATAGTGTTGTCTTCCAACTAGTTGTATATATTACCAACTAGTTGTATGTGCATGTAAAATTGGAAGAAGAGAAAAAATATTAAGAAGACAAAAAGGTCAAACAATTGAGAAAAGGAGAAAAAAACAAATTAGGTATTAACTGCTCCTTTCCATAGACCAGAATAACTCCACAGTACAGTTGTTCACACCATCCTGCTCATGTACATAGATATAATCTCTTTCCCTCATTACCTTTCCTGTCCTGGGCATTAAATTGTACATATGACAGATGCTGTATAAAAATCTGTCAGATGAAAGAGACGTCTACACATGGGCAAGTTTTTTTTTTGTCTTTTTGAGACAAGGTCTCACTGTGCAGTTCAGGCTGGCCTTAAGCTCACTTTGTAGCTCAGGCTGGTCTCAAACTCACAACAATCCTCCTGCCTCAGCCTCCCGAGTGCTGGGATTACAGGCATGCACCACCACGCTCGGTTTACACGGGCAAGTTTTTAATCCACCAATACTTCATTGGGTATTAGATTCACAAATGCCTTGGGAGCAACTGTCATGCCAGGCCCAGTGTTGAGCTTAGGAGTGAGGGATGCAAAGTTCACCTGGTGCAGCTTCATCTTAACTGAGTCATAGGGATAAATGGGCACCGTGATGGGCCTGAGCTAGGAGTGCGTCTGCTCTTCTGGGGAATGTGGTTAGGGGTTTCCCCAAGCAAATATCAGGAGGGAGGCAGGTCCTCGCATGTCCAGACTGTAGTAAGACCAGTGAGGCCACAGGGCTGCCAGTGAGTGGCCGTGGAGGGGTGTGAGGAAAGCCGGGGCCAACCAGGCAGGGCCAAGGAAGCCAAGGCAAGGACCTTGGATTTACTTGTGTATGAGGAGAAGACACAGCAGGCAGATGGACTTACTTTTTTTTTCCAGTCCCTGGGATCAAACTCTGGGACGTTGTGTTTGCCAGGCTGGCACTTATGCCACTGAGCCATTTTCCCAGCCCCTGGGCTTATTTTTGAAAGGCCCTTCTGACTGCCTTGTTGAGAATAAACCAGAACAGAGAAGAGTGGACCAGAGAGTCCAGTTAGGAGAATCTAGCACTGGTTAGCTGGATCTCACTGAGGATCTAAGGGCATAAACAGCAGGAAAAATAGGATAAGTTTGGAGAAATATCTTTCAACATTATAAGGGAAATTCATTCTGAGCCTGCTTCCAAACCCAGCCATGCCATCAATCTACCAGTGAACAAGAAATAAAATTCTGTTTAATTTTCTAAGGAAATTGCCAGAAACTGTGCTCCACCAGTAGTGTCAAAGTCGACAGACAGGTCTACGAGTCCCAGCAACAAAGAATCCACTCCACAGAGCAGTGGAGGGAAGCCTGCAGCAAAATGAAGAAACAGAGACCAAGACCTGAAGAAAAGACTTGGCTGAGCAACCCGATCACCCAGGGTGACAATGATGCTGAAAGACAGTGGATATGAGACTACCTTGTGAGATATCCAGGGGGATGCAGGTCAATGAAAACACAACATCACAATGAACTCCAGGAAAGGAGGAGCATTGTGTGAGAAGGTAATGATATTCAAAACTGGCTTAGTAGGGGTCAGAATCCTGTGAGTTCCAGTTCCTTTTAATGTTATTATCCCTGACATTGTGATAGAGCTGTACTGAGAGACTAGGAAATGAATTTTTCAGTAGTTGTATAAGCACTGATTCTCAGTTCCTATACTAGTCTACAAATGACATGTGAGGAAAAACAGCCTATTCATAATTGAGAAAAAATGAAGCAAACATAAAGAAGATTCCTGGAAGAGTGGAAGCAGTTGCCCCGGAGAAGGAACTGATGGCTGGGAAAGACAAGGCAGGGAAGGCTCTAATTTGTTGCAGTCTCTTACTGGTATTTATGTCTGTGCACATATGTTATTTTGATTTTTTTTAAAAAATGGACTAAAATGTATGCTGAAGCTCTGCAGTAGCTCAGATGAGCTGCGCGACAGAGCCCCTCTTGCTGGCTAATGAAGAGCGGTGCCAAGCGTCTGCAGGCGCACCGGGGTGTGTGTGTGCACATCTGCCACTAAAATCATTGGCTGCCATCCCGGAGAACGAATGGCCCCCAGGGCAAAGGCTTTGTTGCTCTGTTCGAAGACCCGGGTCCTTCCTCGGAGCGTGGCACCACACAGTTTCTAAGATCATCCTGTCTTCTAAAATACTCAAATTTTTCGATTGCATGTGGGACTGATGGAAGGAATCCCTACCACCACCGTCTCTGCTCCTCTTTAATTGACTGTGTTTAGTGCCGAAGATAGAACCAGTGGGATCTATTAAAGGTATAAGTCAGCTAAGTGGAAAAGAAAACAGCATTGGATTTGATGCTTTTCGTTTTTCTCCAACAGACACAATGCATATGCAGTGTGTGTGTGTGTGTGCACACGTGTGCGTGCGCGCGTGTGCAGGCTCTCACTACGCAGCTCGGACTCACAGTGACGCCCCTGGTTGGCACCTCCCTCGTGCTGGGATTACAGGCGTGAGCCACCACCTCCCATGTTTTTGCACTGAGCAAATGGCGTGTGAAGCCGACAGCCTAAGATTTTCAGAATTGGCAGCCACAGCACACCTTAGTGTCAAGGCTCTGGGTCCTGACTTTTGGCCATACTTAGAACACTATTCACACTACAGTATAGTTTTATTTACATTTTTATGTCAATTTGATTTTTATTATTTTTCTTTGTAATCCCAGTATCACCACCAATATATTTAATAATTTAACACTAAATTACGAATGTCCCCACTTTAGAATGTTTTCCCAGCACTGTAATATTGAAACTTTACCAATCAATGCATTTCATGCCTTGGAAAAATACATAACAGGAAAGAAAATCTAATGAAGTCTCTCTTATCTTGCTGCTAGGATATTTTGTAGCATCTCAGCATTTTACCACAGATACTCACTTATCCCTTGACTGTGTGTTTGTAGGGTCTCCCTCAATGCCTCTTCTATCTTAGCTCCCCTTCTCTCTTTGTAGCGCCCGAGCTCAAACCCAGGGCCTGCATGGGCGAGGCAAACACTCCTGCACGGAGCAACATCTCCAGGCCTTCCGTTTTCTTATTTACTCATTTTTGTCCTTTTCTCCATAGATAAATCTCTGTTTGTTTTGTCTTTTTTAAAGATCTTTTAGAGGAAAATAGCAATTAAATGAAATCACATCCAGGCGTGATCCTGAAAGGGCGAATTTATAGGTCCAGAGAACTGTAAATGCTAGCTGGCTTTAAGTGCCAATGAAACACGACCGCAGTGCCTTGCGCTCTGTCAGCTCTGCTGTCTGCACTGCCCAAATGCCCCTACCCCAGGAAGGCAGTAACCCTGATGAAGTCTGGCCGGCATGTGCAGAGCGCTGGCTTTTATCTCTTGATTACACTCGGAGCAGGCTGGAATCGTTCACCCGTATCAGCTGTTAGTATAAATCGGGAAAGCACAAGCCACTCTGGACTGGCTGTCATGCACCACACAAAGGAAGCTTCAATTTCCCACCGAAGTGTGTGCACCAGAGGGGGAAGGGGGCACAAAGGAGCAAGCATTAATCCCTACCCTAAAGCCGAAGTGTGACTTGTGACATTCTCAGGGGCTGCCTGGGTGCTCGTGTTAGGGGTCCACGGCAGGGGCAGAGGAAACAGAAGCGTGAAGTCGGCTTGCTCTCTGAGCTCAAATCTCTCCTCCGTCCAGGGGCAGAACCACACATCAGCATCAAACTTCACCGCTTCGCATTCCTCCGATTCGGAAATCGTGGCACAAAAGACACAAAGCATTTGCTTCTTACTGCGCAGAAAGCTCCAAAAAAGCTTTCGTCTGCGCATTCGCCAGATAGTTTGTCAGATCACTGCAGGCCGACCGTTCAGCAGATTGAAGATGCCTGCTCAGATTCTGTGAAACGAGCGCGTTAGTGGAAATTCCGCCTTACAATTCAAGTCACAATTTTCTTCAGAAACGGGCAGCAACTGGTATTATCGTGACTGTACCACTCAGTGTGAATTTTTGAGCCATACACTTAATTTTGTAGCAGCAAAAATGAGAAATACTGAATTGCCATGGCCAGGCAGTTCTAGGAACATATCATATATGCTTTTAAATTGTTGGTTCCACTTATTTACTATTAATTGCATATTTGTTAAATCGCACACCATACTCATGAACCAAACTGATCTGCCCATATGCATCCTGGTGTGTAACAATGCCTGCCACTTTAAAGAAATAAAAGAATGTTTGTTTAAAAGAATTAAATGCAAGAAGCCCCCAGTAGATATTGTCCCTTCTTGTTGGCAAGCAGTTTGTGACAGTCAGTGGCTGGATCTTCACTGTTGTGACATAAAATCTATTTCATTAATCAACATCCCAAGAGCTGAAGAAAGAAAACTAACCATGAACCACACAAACATTGGTGTATTAACACTTGAGACTTCAAAATTCTTGGTTGGATAATAGTTTTACGTTCTGTACCTTTCGGGAGACAGTGGGAAGGGACACCGAGGATGCTTCCATCGTGGAATGACTGAGCCAACACTTCGGCTTTAGGGGAGGGATTAATGCTTGCTCCTTTGTGTCCCCTTCCCCCTCTGGTGCACACACTTCGGTGGGAAATTGAAGCTTCCTTTGTGTGGTACATGACAGCCAATCCAGAGTGGCTTGTGCTTTCCCACAGATGAGGTCAAACCTACGACCTCATCTGTTCGACAAAGGGCATAACTTCCAGAAGTGCAGAGAAGGGGTGATGAGAACACCTGGGTCTTGCGCGCTGCAGCCAATTTGACCACGCTAAGGCTGGGGACCTGCGCAGGGCAGAGGCACTTCCTTCAGACAGCAGCTGATCCAGCCACTGACGGTCACAAACTGCTTGCCATGGGGCCTCAGAATGTCACAGTACAGTTAAGGCAGGAGTAATAGTTTCTAGTCAATGAATGTCAGACTTTGAGAACCCAAGAATTCAGGGATGCATGTAAGAAAAGGCCTCTGATTCTTAGTCCATGACCCAACATAGATTACATTCAGACTAGAGCATAAATGAACTCCAATGAAACTCTTGGCTTTTTTTTTTTAACCTTGGGTGCAGACAACCAGAAGAATGACTGTCTCCATGGCCACATTGTCAGACAGCATCACAAATAATATGCATCATTGTTCAGTTCTGCTATAAACTCTCTCTGCCTCTCTTTCAGTCCTATCTTTAAAACCCAGCCTTAGCATGGTCAAATGTTATGTGGATCACAGATGCTTTCTTTCCTCTGCTGGATGCCATCTTGCTCTCTCTTAACAGGAAGAGAGGGGTTAACCACACAAGGGCCCTGGAACTTGAGGACGTGGCTCCCAGAAGCACTCAGCGGCAGGTAGGTGTGGTGATGAGGAGACTCTTACAGGCATGAGGCTCAGCGGATGTGGCACCTAGTGGTCCACTTCACTGAAAGGCTGTGCCAAGGTCCAAATGGAAGAAAGAGGGAGAAGAGTTTGGGCTGGCTGTTTGGAAGGAGCATTTCATCTTTGTCCACTTCATTACTCCTTTGTGTGTGTTGGGAATTGGATCTAGGACCTTCCATGTGCTAGGCAAGGGCTCTACCATTGAACTGCCCTAGCCCTTGCTATTTATTTCTATTGTCCAGCAGGGAAGGAAGGAGGGAAGGAGGGAACTTGAAAGCTGGTGGAGCAGACCCCATCTTCCGGGGAGATCCTTAGGCTGTGAGCCAACAAACTTCAAAGGCAAATGGGGGCGTGGACAGCTCCCCTGCCTGGTGGACACAGGGCTGAGAGTGGGGGTGGGGTCTCACTTCCAGCCACTGCTTATGTGAATGTTGACCCCAGGAATTTCCCTGTTATCCTGGCCAGGCCATTGGAAGGCTCCATCCTAGGACAGAAGGAGGAGGAAGGGCACTGTCCTTGAACTTTAGAGTCTGGCAGGAAGCTGTGCAGGGACTATAGTGAGGACAAGTGGCTTCTTGGATATCAGCCCAGTAGAATGGGACACAGAATACAACGCCAGAATGTGAAGTCTAAAGACTGCAGATGGCTCTTAATTCCTGCTCCTCCTCTTTATAATCTAGGTAATGGTGGGCAGGTCACCTGACCTCTGTGGGCCTCACCTGTTAAATGTTAATAATATCTGGACCTACTGGGCCAGGGAGATGGCTCAGTGGAAGAAGTGCTTCCCTGGACCTACTTCATGGATTCATTGCAAAAATTAAAGGATTTATAGAGCTTCTCTTTTTAGAACCACGTAAGGTACATAGAAAACAATAAATGTTAACAAAGAAAGCACCATGACCAACTCTTTTTGTCAAAGGATAACTGGGGACATTTCTCCTGCATTCTTCTCCTCGAGTCCTCTCCCTCTCCCCAGGACATCTATCTTTGTCTCAAACATGAAACCATGCGTCTCTTGTGGGCAGGTGGACGGCGTCCTGACCTTAATGTCTGCGTGGCCAGTATGGCTTTTCCCATCCTGCCCACATTCTCCCCAAGCCCTCCTGGGGACAGCTGCTCCCACCTTGGGACAGGCAACCTTCTGATGGGACAGGCAACCTTCTGATGTTCCAGACTGTCTCTGCCTCACCACCATTTCGCAGTGCCACCTAAAACATGACCAGGCTAAGCAGCTTTTCTGTGAGAATCACCCCAGCGTCTCCTGTGTGGCTGGACCAACTCTCTGGGTCAGGGAGGCTCTCCCCAGGGGCCTGTCCCTCACAAATGCCTGACATGCTCAATCCGTGCTGTGGGGTGGTCCTTTGAGCAACCTCCGCAGGCCGTGGACAGGGTGTTTTGACTCCAATGTGAGTGAGGGGAAGAAGAAAGGTACGTGGGAAGAAAACAAGGCAGAAGCTTGTGAAGCGTTTTCAGTGGCAATGCTCTGGTGTGACTTAGCAATGAGGATGAGGACGCCTGGTGTGGGGAAGGCCCCTGGTGATCCTGCTGGTCTGAGTGACTCCTGCGGAGTCTGAGCCTTTCAACCACAGCCCCACCCAGGCTGGGCTCCTATTCCTGAAAACTGATTCACACAGGAAAAAACCACCCAGCAGTGCTGAATATTTAATAAAATGAGTTGCTGGGAATAGTCACCTTGACCCACTCTGTGGTAACTGAGAGCAGCATTTATGATAGGGCTCTGTGACTCAGTGCAGCTCATGGCCATGGGTGTTAGAAGGGAAATTAAAACTAGGTCTGGCCCCAAAGGCAAGAAAATGCTTATTGTTCTAAAGAATCCCCACCTCCCCCCCCTTTTTTTTGAGATAGTGTCTCACTTTGTAGTGCAGGCTGTCCTTGACCTCATGGTGATCTTCCTGCCTCAGCCTCTTGAGGGCTGGGATTATAGGTACCTCTATGTCTGGCTCCCCATGAAGCATTTATCTTTTATGGAGGTGCTGGAGACAATTTTATGAGGTAGATATGTAGATTAGGCATATGAAAAAGCTGGAGCTGGGGAAATAGCTCAGCAGCATAAGTCCCTGCCTGGCAAGTGCGAGGTCCCAAGCGTGATCCCTGGTATTGGGAAAAGAGCAAAAAGCTGGGAGAGGGAAGGGAAAGCCCCAGCAAGGCTCAGACCAGTGGCTCTCCTATTGGTCACATCAGTACAGATGTGGGTACACAAGGAGGAAGTGTACCTTCCACAGCCTTTCTCTGCTCTCTCATTGTTTAGTTCCGGCCCTCTGTTGACAAGATAGAAACTGTACTGCTGGCATGGCCTTCAGCACAGACCATACAGGGAAGGACAGCTCTGCCATCTGTGCGACGGTTGGGCTCTAGAATGACCCTAAAGGTCTCACGAATTTCAAGGAGGGACTTTGGGAAGGTGACTGGATCTTGGATGGCTGGGACTGATGAGTACACAGCTGACTCAAGGCTAAAAAGTGGGAAGAACAGGGCCCGTGGGGGCGTGACCCAGAAGCATGCCTCCCTCTCTGGATCCTTCCTTCTCCCTTGGCTGCGTGGGGTTGAGCAGTTTTCTTCTACCTTGGAGCCAGTCAAGTATGAGCTCAACCCCCTGAAACCCTGAGCCAAATTAAACCTCTGCTCCTTTAAACTGCACCAGGGTGCAGGGTATTCTGTATCCACAACAGGAAATTTATGTAGCACAGCCTGTTTCCTGTTGGGATCTTCCACCTGGCTGGCCCTGGCTAGACAGACTGTCACATTTTATCTACACCATGAGTCAAAGGTTCTGAAAATCTTTATAAGGCTTCAAGGGTAAATCCCATGCAAGTTTCCACCACTTGTCACTGTGCTTATTTATTTCACCTGCTGGTTACCAAAGTCTTGGTCATTTCAGCCTTGGACTGCTAGGACAAATGAAGCCAGGACTGCAGACCGCTGGAAGCCCAGCCTCTTCCTTTCCTGCTCCTTCCTGGGTCCTTACCTCACCTGGAAACCCTCCTTTAATTGCTGACACCATTGTCATGGTAAAGAACCCAGTAGAATTCAAGGAGGCTGCCTTCCCAGCCCCTAAACCCAGGCGCTGTACCAGGGGAGGCAAGTGGCGAGGCCCTGGCCTGGGCTGTTCCAGTGACCAGGTATTTCTCTCTACTCCAACAGGAACCTAGACGTGCTGCTGGCTCTGGCACAGGGCCAGGTACAGAAAGGCTCAATCTTATTATTTGAGAAAAAGTCCTGGAACCCATTTCTTTATTGGGTTACTTAGCACACAAAACATCATGCTTCCACATCCTCAGGCAGGTTCCTAACCCTGGAGATTGTCTCACCTGAAAGCCTAGGCATGGAATTTTTGGGCCAGCTTCAGCCCATCTCTTCCACTGCTGTTGTCATTCAAAAGCATTTTCCTGTTTGCTTCAGCTCTAAAGCACCTTTTGTCTGACTTTACCAGGCTCGGAGCTTGACCCCTGCCACCTTCCACCACACTGCTCAGGTTCGTGCAGTGCCCTGTTTGAGCCCTCCTTGACCTCTGCTGTCGTGTATGTCCCACAGGGTATGGGCTGCAGAGCTAAAGCACTCATTGTGAATTGAGCTGAAAGTGAAGAGTCAGTGGAGTTCATAATTCAGTTGTTCCTCAAGGGGAAGCAAGTTCCTGTGTCACATAGCAGATAGGGTGTCTCTTCAAGAACAAGCACCCCTCAAACCCGGGAAGCATTCCTCCAGGGATTACTTCACTATGTAATTAGATTGCCCATCATGCTTTCACTCTCCCTTTGAATATCCTGTTCTCTAAGGCTCTATTCTAAACAGTGACTTGTGCATCTTAGGGAACTGTGCACATAGATCTCTCCAGTATGGGTCCATGTGTGCTAAATGGCAGACTTGCTAAGATGCCATGCCCTGGGTCTCCTCGACTGTCTTGAGACCCTCTCAAACAAAGGCAAAGCCAGGCATGGTGGTGCAGGCCTGTAATCCCATAATCCCAGCACGCAGGAGGCTGAGGCAGGAGGATTGTTGTGAGTTCAAGACCAGCCTGAGCTACAAAGTGAGCTGAAGGCCAGCCTGAGCTGCATAGTGAGACCCTGTCTCAAAAGACAAAAAAAAAAACAACAAAGGCAAAATTTCATTTTGACAGAGAGACAGCTGCACATGATGCTACACTAGACCACGCGGGAATGGGGGAAATGCTAGGTCCCTCCGCACCCACCCATGCCTCTCCTGGCAGGCTCTGTAAAAAACGTTTGGCTTAAATCTTATAATGAAAGAATATTATCATTGTAACAACAGCTGAGTAGCTCTGCAACTTTCGGTAGTAACAGTCTGGGGAGTACTATGCCAGATCACTGTTATCCTTGGAAATCTAAAGAACAATCACAACACTTAAACAAGGGACATTTTAGAAAGCGATGACTATCTTTATGTCTCTCTAGGTGAAAGTTAAATTAGAAGCACAGCAGTTAGTTACCAAGACTTGGTAATAGCACTAATTGCAAGCCTCAGATAAAGGATCTAATTAGGTTAATGATGAATTCAGCCCAGCAAGGATATTTTCAGAACAGTTGTTCTCAAAGAGCTGACCCCCACGCCCCCATATATATCCATTTTGTCTACTTCAGAATGCAGAAGTGTGCAAAGAAAACGAGGAGGCTTCTTATGGATGTACACAGATTCAGTGATTCTCTTGGAAGTTAGTTCTGCAAGAAGCTCTAAGAATAAAAGCATTAGATGACACTAATCACTGCCAAAGCTGTCAAAGGGTGGAGGGTCCTTTGTGGTGGCTGGAAGGTCCTTACTGTGTTAAGATTACAGGAAATTATGTTATAATGTCCACAAAATTGTGTCCGCAAGTTCATAGCTTGAAGCCTACCCTTGTTCCCTGTAGAACTGAGCCTAGAGAGTTTTTAGAAGACAATGAAGGTTAAATGAGGTCGCATGGGCAGGGCTTAATCCAGGTCCAAGGGCAGGGCTGTGATTTCATAGGAGAAGAGTAACAATCTCCTCCTCCACCTGCTTTGAGAGGCCCTGAGAGGGGCAACTTTCTCTGAGCAGGGAAGAACACCCTCCCCAGGAACCAGCTGGCTGGCACCCCAAGCTTGGACTTCAGCCTCTAGGACTATGAGAAGAGAGAGAGACGGTCGAGCTGCCAGGTCTTGTGGCATTCTCTTCGTGGAAAGCAGGTAGGACATGCAAGTTTGGAGGCAGAATCTGAGCAGAGCGAGACTTTTCCACATCATAAGGGGGCTGATGTGAAGGAGAAGAGAAGCAAAGTTGCTTGCTGTGTGCAAAGGGAGCAAGGAGACGTCTTCTGAGGGACCTACAAGGTCAAGTGAGGACTAACCACACGGAGGGCTACACAGTGTGCGATGTGAAATCCCCTGTCTCTTACGAGGACTTTAAAGTGATGATTTCTAAAATAACAAAGCCAAGAACGATTATGCACACTTGTATTCCCCGCACTTGGGAGACTGAGGCAGGAGGACTGCTACAAGTTTGAGCCCACAAATGTTCAGGCCCCCATGTACAATGGCAAAAACTTACACTATCATGAGTACTTTAAGTTATTTCTAGATTATGTTTAAGTAAGGTAATACAAATGCCATGTAAGCATTTTACTGTACTGCATTGTTTAAGGAATAATAACAGAAATATCTATAGATGTAATACAGATGCAAATTCCTCCTCTTCCCCATCCCTTAATACAGGGGATCAAACCCGGGAGCTTGAGTACACTAGGCACTATCCTGAGCTCCATCCCCAACACCAGTGCGTTATTGGTCCAGGACTCTGCAAATGTGAAACTCATGAATAGAAAGGGGTGGACTGCACACAGTCCCACATCATTTCATCACAGCGTAGATTCATGTACCTTCTCAGAAATCAAGATACCACGCTACTCCATCCATGCAGAGATGTCTCTGTGTACCCCTTATAGCCACACCCACTTCCCTTCCCTGCCCACATCTACTCTGTTCTTCTCTATATCATTTCTAGAACCAAACACAAATAAGCCATTGAAGATTGCACTTTTCACTCAGTGAAGTACCTTTGAGGTCCATATATTCTATGGTATCAGTCATATGTTTCTTTTTATTGGTGAGTAGCAATCTATTATATCATAGAACATTTTGTTTGTCTCTAGCTTTGGGCTATTACAAATAAGGTGTAATGAACAATCATGCACAGCACTTGATAGGAATGTAAGTTTTCATTTAATTTGGATAAAAGCCCAGGAGTGCAGTTGTCAGTTTATATGCTAGGTATAAGTTTAGTTTTTAACAAAACTGGCAACATAAAACTGGACATTTGGGAGGCCAAGACAGCAGGCACAGGAACTCGGGGGTAGTCTCGGGTACTGGGATTGTTTCTGTCTAGTTGTCTTCCCAAAGGCTCATGCAGTCATGTGGCAGCTTCTGGAGTTTGTGATTGATTACTGTGGATGCTGTGCCTTCTGTGGGGGCAGATAATTTGCATTACAACTTAAGGAGGGTTGGGAGGCCAGCTAGCTGCCTGAGCTACAACCCTTCTCTATGGTCTTGCTCTTCGCTGCTATCATAAAAGGTTCCCCTTTGCCCTGTGTCACTGTGCCTTGAAGCCAGCTGGGTATGGACTGAACCCTCTAGTAACTTTGAGCTAAATAAACCTTTCTTTCCTTTATTTTGGGTGTTAGGTATTTGTCCCAGTGATGAGAGAAGAGTAACTGAGACAGCTATATAAGAACTTAGAGCTAGTCTAGATTACATAGAGAGGCCTTGTTGTAAAACCCAAATCCAGCGAAACCAAATAATTAAGAAATGCGCTCCCAGCTTATTTTCTATAGTGGCCAGATTATTTTGTGTCTTTATCAACAATACATAAAGCAGTAGTTTTTCTGCATCCTTGTCAGTATTTGGGAGAGCCACAAACTTTTTAAATCTAATATGTATACTATGAAATGCACACATCATTTATTTTCAAGGGAAATCCCAACATCAATAGCTTTCCATCCACAGTAGATGTAGGTAGGAGTCTATTCTCTGTACTGGACATTAATGTTTAGTCAGACTGGGATTCACATCTGTTTTTGGGGAGAACTATGACCTGAGAGTCAGGAGTTCTGGTTCCCCTCTGAAACTCTGAGGAGGATTCACAGTGGATGTGGATCCTGAGAGCTTTGTGTCTGCACTCTACAAAGGCTACCCCAGACCAACCACACCCACTATTAGGGTTTGAGTCTGGGATATGCCCCCAAGAGCCTTGTGTGTTTGGCACCAGACTGTGGAGGCAATGCCCTCATCATCAGTGAACCCTTCAATAGAGGAGCTCAGCACTGGGTGTGTTGTTAGGAGGTAGAGCCAGTTGGAGGTGGGTCCCTGGGGGTGTAATGTGGAAGGGTCTCCCTCCCAAACTCCTTTCCCTTTTCTCTCTCTCTGCTTCTTGGCTGCCATGATATGAGCAGTTTTCCTTCTGACCCTGACATCATGCTATTTCTGCTTAGGCACCATCAACCATGAAGTGAAAACCTGAAAACATGAGCCAAAATAAAGCTCTCCTTGCACTGTGGGTGTTGAGTATTCTGTCTCAGGAATGAGAAAGTGAGTAAGACACCCATCTACCTTCACATAGGAGCTGATTATGATCCCCATACATGTGAGTGTGTGCTAAGCACTTTGTCTGATTGGGATATAGGGTAATTTGTCCATAATGTCATGCTTGGGTAATTATGATTTATTAACAGTGTGAGGTGCATCAAAGAGCTGCACCTCACCAGGAAAATAAGTCACACCATGACTTAGGACAAACACTCAAGCCATTATAAAAGCTTCCTGGTGTGCTGGAAATTTAAGTGGTATAATTTGAGATAATTTTCTTAAGCGAGAAGTGTTGTCTTTGACTTTGGGTGTGGAAAGCTTGTTCTTGCTCATGAGTCATGACAGGCATCTAAGGATGGTTTCTTGGAGCTCCTACTATTTTCTGAGCCTGGTTTTCCAGATTTTTTTCCCATTCACCCAGTGGCCTGATATCCTTCCAATACATTCCTATTCTGTAGATAGCTCAGTGGACTAAAGCGATGCTTAGGCAGAGCACTGGGGCTGGGGTTCGATTCCTGGCATGCTATGCCAGCCCTAACCCTGGGGGTCATTGAGACGGTGACAGAGACTGGCTGTTGTTGCACACACCTGTAATCCCAGCTCTTCGAAGACTGAAAACAGGAGAATGAGTCCAGTCTTGATTGTCAATTTGACTGGATTAAGAGGCTCTGGGGAAAAGGGCTGGGTGGTTAGGGCACTGACCTGGTCGATGGACTCACCAATGAGTCCACAGCTGAATGGGCTACTTGGAGGGACCTAGCCAGAGGCAGCCAGTCCTCCATCGTGCTCTTCTCCTTGATGCTCTTTCACCTTGGAGCCATGGACTGGACCACTGAAACCATGAACCAAAATAAACCTTGGGCTGAAAGAAATCTCTCCTTTCAGTTGGTAGTGTCAGCTATTCTGCCTCAGCAACAGGAGAGCTGACCAATATGATGCACCAAGGCACCAAGGATATACACAATGGAAGGGAAGTCTTGAGCCACATGCAAAGGTATGAATGAGTGCAGGGTCATCTTTTACACTATACATGAAACCAACTCAAAAAAAATAAAATAGCAACTGTATAATATAGTACTTCAATGTAAAACCTGAAACTGTACAACCATAGAACTTCAAAATGCAAGATTCTCTGGCCTTCAACAAAAAGCAAGTTCTTCCACTGCAACAACATGGATGAAATTGGAGCACATCATTCTAAATTAAACATGCCAGAGAGATAGGATAAATGCTGCCTCATCTCGCATGTGGATTCTAAGAGAAACCAAAGTCATAGAAGCAAGGAGAAGAAGTTACCAGAGTCTGGGATCCAGGGGAATTTGGGAGAAGTGGCTCAGAGAGTTTAAACCTTCAGTCAGTTACCAGATGCTAAGTTCTATGGACTTAGTATCTGATGCAGTGACTACCGTTACTATGTATTATATTATGTACAGGTCCTATGTGCATAGTGACTGCAGTATTAGGTACTTGAAATTTGCCATGGGAATAAATCTTAGGCTGCCACTACACACATGGAAAGATCCTCATGGGAGGTGCTAGATAGGCTAATTAGCTCAATACCGTGCTTATTTCACAAAGGATGCATAGATCCCAACACTGAGTTGTACACATTGAGTACACATAATTTTTGTCAATTACACTTTAAACTAGAAAAAATAAGAGTAAAGTTTTTCAAGGCCAGAGAATCAGATGACTGATCTGCTGTAGGACTCGAGTGTGAGTATTTTCAGGGCACAGGGAAGTGTGGAACTTACTGCAGAGAGTTTATGAAAAAGTGAAGCAACTGTATAATATAGTACTTGATCAATTTTTTTACAAGTGAATGTCCCTGTAAAAGCTCATCATAGAGATGATTATCATCCCTCTAGACGCCTCAGCAGAGCAGTTTTTAAACAAAACAAAACTCTTCAAGCTGCAAAAGCGTAACAATGAACCCAGCAAGGGTATTTTTCGAAGATCTTCCCTGTTGATTTTAATTTGCAGACAGGATTGATTGAAATAATTTGTTGTTGGTGCCCTACTTCTGGCCATGGAAAGACTTCAGTAAAACACAGCCCTAAGGTTTTCATGGCTGACTTCTTAACCACACTGTTATCTCTTTAGGTTCCATCCACCTGAAAATTCAAGTCAGCTTCAGACCTGTAACTTCAGTGTGTTGTGATTGTTTCTGCAACTTTCCATGTGTGGTCACAACCTTCCCCTCTGTCCAAGTCCATGTGGTTCAGCCAGCCCTTGGTGATGTGCACAGGAAGTATTTTAGGTGTGCTGTGGAAAAATAAAAGTGGCCCTCATGCTTATTCCTTGTGGGTCAGACACTGACAGGTGCCAGAGAAAGAGAAAAATCTTGAGTTTTGTACAAGTCAAGGGCCAGGGTAGCTTTTGGAGGAGTCAGATCCCTAGATCCCTAGTTGGTGGACTTCTGTAGAGCGCAGAGGTCAATCCCAGCTGGGAGCCTCTCTCTCTCTCTCTCTCTCTCTCTCTCTCTCTCTCTCTCTCTCTCTCTCTCTCTCACACACACACACACACACACACAATTTTAAAGAGAATAAAGAAAAATAGATAAGACATTAGAAACGATACAGATTTTCAGATACACAAGATGATAGGATTCAACAATGGCTGCCACATTGCCCATTGTTGACTTCAAAGTAGCTGCTCAGATTACCAGATAGAAACATGTAAACTTGGTCAAAATAAAACATTTAAGCACTAACTGCTCCCTTCAAAAAACCTATAGAAATTAGTGGTACGATCACCCTGGCTGTCCTGTGTATGTGCATACATGATATTCCCCCTTCCTTCTTTTTTTTTCTTTTCTCCTTTCTCTCATCTCAATTGTTCTTTCCCAGCTGGCAGCTCTGAAGGGCCATTAGTGACACTTAGGGGAATGTGATGGAAAGGGTAGATGGGGAAGGGACAGCCACAAAGCTAGGGCACTGGGAAGGCCCAGAGCACCAGATGTGCTGCTGTGAGAAGCTCAGAGCAGGCAAGGCTGCCTGAGGTGGCTAGGGAGTGTTTCCATGCACATGTGTGTGTGCACGCATGTGTGTGAGGCGGGTATTAATTCACATTGTCAGGCTGGGCCCTGAACCAGTACCTGGTGACAATGGCAGGGCTGCAACCATGTCCTCTGCAAGGTACCCATTTAATCTGCACAGCAGCCGTGTCTACGGGGGCTGGCAGCAGCTTGGGGCACAGTGACACAGAAAGCAGGAATCTGCCAAAGCTCTGTGCTTCCTTTTTGTCCCCTGACATATTTTTAGGAAGCAGCCCTGAAGCTCCTTTCCATTTGACCCTGACAGCTGAACAGAGCTATGCTAAGAGGAACATTCCGAGGGCACAAGGGTCCCAGAGGAGGGAGAAAAGTCTCACTCATCAGCTGGTGGCAGGACAGTCCTCATGGAGGGGGTGACACATGATGGCGCCTTCCCCTTCAGAGGAACCCAAACTTTAAAGATGAGAGATCCAGGAACAAGCTTGTATCCCAAGCCCACTTTAAATGTTAAGAAAAGTCTTCCACATGCCAAGCAAGCTACTCTTATGTCCTTTGTTACTGCTGCTGTTAAATATGATTTCAGTCTTCATATGACATTTCACATAACATCTATGGAAAGAAGATGCAGCATGACTTTCGTACTCAACATGTGAAAGAACTTACAGTGCTTCCAAAATCGTGTCTACCTCTGATATTAACCACAGATCAAATTCTCTGAAGTTATTCTCTAGTGAAGCTACACATAAGGAAACACTGCTCTTTCCTTAAAGCAAAAAAAAAAAAATAAATAAATAAAAAAAAATAACATTGAAAAAATAACGAAAACTAGAAAACAAGTAAAGTGAGTTTTGAAATCTAAGTCTTTGAGAGAGAGAGAGAGAGAGAGAGAGAGAGAGAGAGAGAGAGAGAGAGAGACTTGCTAAGTAGTTCAGGCTGACCTTGAAATCATGGCAGTCCTCCTGCTTCAGCCTCCTGAGTGTTGGGACTAGAGGCGTGTGCCACTGTGTCTGGCTTGAAATCTAATTTTTAAATGTTGATTAGAGTTTTGAGAGTGCAGAGGATGAGGGTTATTTTTCCTGGGCCTCATGATATTAGGTCAGTGCTTACCACTCCAGTCCCTAAAAGGTAAGTTTTGAAGCTGCCTATAGTTTTAATTTATACAGTATTCCTGCCTTGCAAATTTCACCCTATCACACACACACCCACATGCACACACACACACCCACATGCACAAATGTGGCCAGAATTTCTTCTCCTCTCCTTTTTCATGATCTGAATTTGAGCCCTGGGTTCTGTTGCCCACCTCTGCCATTCGTTGCTGTGGGCAAAGCAACTTGGATCTCCTGGTTTAGCAGGGCAGCACTGCTCAGAAAGAGGGGCCTTCAGGTGATTTGAGGTGGCAGGAACCATGAGTGCTTGGGGGACCTGAAGAGTATATAGGTTCTGCAGACAGAGCGTCCACAGATGGGATTCTTCCTGTTTACACCCATGCTGAGCTCCCTCAAAGAGCAGGGACAGATCGAGGCACTGCATGGGTCTGAGCTGCACAAATGAAATAAGTCATGGTGCCCTCTTTAGATGCTGATGCTGTTCTGTGTACCTCTTACATCTGCTGACAGGGACCACAGGATAGAGAGCACCCAGCGAATAAGTGAAAGTGATGGCTTTAAGAGCAATGAAATGAGGGCTGGTGAGATAGCTCAGTGGACTAAGCACCTGCTTAGGCAAGCACAGGGACCAGGGTTCGATCCCCAGCACCACATGCCTTGCTGGCCCCACCCCTGGGTGCACTGAGCTGACCACTGAGACAGAGTGTAGTGGCACACACCTGCAATCCCAGTGCTGGGAGGCTGAAAGCAGGAGGATCACTATGAGTCTGAACTGTGCAGTGAAACTCTGCACCAAATACATAAAAGCAGAGCAATGCTCTAGGATGGTGGTGGCAGACCCATGGCACGGGTGCTAAAGAGGTGTTTCTGTCGTGAAAGCTCTAAGAGGTTCACATCACTGCTATAGTACACAATGATACTGTGCTTTGTATCAAGAAGTATGCTATTCTAGGTCTCTTCTGGTTCCAAATGAATTTTAAGTATGTTTTCTCTAGTTCTACGAGGTATGCTGATGGTATTTGGTTGAGATTATCTTAAGTCTGAATAGTAATTTTGGAAATATGGCCACTTTCTCTATACTGGTTCTTCCTACCCATGAGCAAGGGAAATCTTTCCGTTTTCTGATATCCTCTTCAAGCTCCCTTTGTAAGATATTGTAGTTTTCAATATAAAGATCTTTCACTTCATTTGTTAGATTGATTTCCAAGTATTTCAGTTTTGGGATGCTATTGCAAAGGGTATTATTTCCCTATTTCTTTCTCAATGAGTTTGTTATTTGTATACAGGAATGCTGTTGATTTTTGGGTGTTGACTTTATATCTAGCTACTCTGCTGAATCTAGTTATTAAATCTAGAAGTCTCTCAGTGGAGTTTTTGGGGTCTTCTAAGTAGAGTATCATGCCATCTGTAAATAATGATGATTTAACTTTTTTCTTTCTTATCATTATTTCTTTCCTTTGTCTAACTGCTCTGGCTAATGTTTCCAGAACTATATTGAAAAAGAGTGACAACAGTGGACATCCTTGTCTTTCTAAAAAAATTAGGAGAAGGGGTCCCATTTGTCCCAGCTACTCCCATTCTGGGTGCCTTCCCAGAAGAATTAAAGCCATCGTGCCACCGTGGTGCATGCACCCACGTTTGTAGAGATGCAGTTTGTTACTGTGCCAATAGCCACATGTCATGAGCAACCCAAACGCTCATCACCCAATGAATAGATTTAAAAGTGTTTTTTTAAATAATGAAATATTATTCAGCCATGAAGAAAGATAAAAAGGAGACATTTATAAATAAGTGGGCAGACCTTAAGACCACAGTCATAAGTGGAATAAACTGGACATGCATTTGCATTGTCTCACTGGTGTGAGAAACTGAAAATGTAAATAAGAACAGAAATGTACACTAGATATTGTGAAATAGGAAAAAACTGTTCAAAAGGTAAGGGAACTAGGAAGGGGGAGAAAAAAGAAAGAAAAGGAGAGAAAAATGAGAAAAGGATAAAATTAAAACTAAGCTGTGTGAAAGGGGAGTGGAAGGGGTTTGAAAAGAGGGGCTGGAAATGGAAACAGAAGAGAATCAAGAACTGCCACGTACAGATACAAATTACCTGCCACGAAGTGGTCATTGTGCACACCTAAATCGTACCAATAAACTTAAATTTTTTAAAAAAGGACAGGCATCAGATGCAAATAGGACTGAATAAATGTGCTGTGTAAAAACTCAGAAAGAAAATGAAATGCGCATTTTGGTTTCACCCTCCACTCCTGCCAGACCTCCGTACCCCTTGAACATTTCGGGGTGAAGGGCTGTTTTTCTGTTCTGACCAAGCAGCTTCGCCAGGCTCCTGGGTACAGCCTGGTGGCAGAAAGGACCAGCACAGAGGAGAAGCTCAGAAATCGCAGCCCCACCCCGCCCTCTGGCTGGGGAAGAGTTAACCTTCCATCCCACCTCTGCGGCTCCTACAGAGAAGCCCCTGTGAAAATCCCTGGGGTTTAGAGAACTCCGAGTTGTGCAAGGCAGGGAATGAGGGCAGTGGCCTGAAGCCCCCTCACCCTGCCCTGTGTCTATTTGCCTGCATATTCACCCCACACGTTTTTGGTAATGGAAGCCCTAAGAGAGTAGAGAAGAGGAAAATGTTTTTCCTACCTTATTCTGTACCCAGAGAGCCACAGACACTGTCTACTTTAGAGGATCTGTGTGCAGGAAGAAAACGTGATGGACAGGAGACACATGCTGAGGATAGCTTTTGCCCAAACCTGCACTTAGTGGGAGGACACTGGCTTGGATGGAGGAGACGCGGATGGGGCGCCCACCCGGCTGGTGCAAGGCCAGCCCCTTACCGTAGTGCGGGATGATGGCCCAGGCCATGGCAGAGGCGTAGATGCCGCCGATCATCCAGAACATGCAGAGCCAGCTGAGATGCTCACCCCTCTTCTCCCGGGCCAGTACTTCAGCAAAGTAAGAGAACACAGTGGGAATGGCTCCTCCGATCCTGCGAGAAGGATAGAACACGCATAACGTTGGGGTTCACACAGCTAACGGGAGATGCAAAGGGCAAAGCCAAAGCAAACTCAAATAACAGCTCTACTCTCCCTACACCAGCATGTCAAGAAATGTGTTTTCACTATCTTATCATTTAATACTACCCACTCTTGGTAAAGGGTAGTATTCCTGCAACACTTCGGACCTGCAATTTGGCTGTGTGGCCAAAAGGTGGCAGTAGTGTTCTGCTCTTGAGGCTTAAGACTTAGCTTGGGATTCCAATAGGCTTTCTGTTTGGTTTTATTAGACCATCTACTTGTTACTTATTAAGTCGCAATAATATAGTGTAAACTGGTGAATATTTTAATTAATTCACTGTTACAAAGAGATACTATGAATATGTACTGCCCTTGAGATGGGAACCCTGGAAGTAGCTCCAGACATCTACGGGGAGTCTCTGCCACCTGAAGACCCTCCCTGCTGCCACCGTGGCTGCTGGCCCTGCAGCCCAATCAGGAGAACGTGCTGACAAACACAGCACGAAAAGCGCATGTCCTCCATCCATCCACTTGAGTCCCGGTACAGTAGACACCACTGATGCTTGAATGTAATTGGAAGGGATTTGAAGAAGTGAGGAGCTGCAGTTTACACCCCGATGGGACAGGACTTGGTGCTTCCTTCCAGGAGGGGCAGCAGTCGGGCTCCCGTGGCCTGGAGAGTGGACACGACTGGCGGAAGAGCTCTGCTCCAGTCGAGGATTCTCAGATGAGGGTGAATGGAATCAGGTTTGTCGACTCAGGAAGATGGGCCATAGGTTTCATCCAAATTTCAAATAGGTCTTGATCCCCAATTTTCGGAACCATTGCCCCAGGAAGGCAGGATAGAAAAATATGGCTTACTGTTATCCCCAATAGTATGAATTCTTAACTGTACTTAAACCACCCCACAGAGTAAAGAGGTTGTAGAGACAACACTTAGTGATCTATCAGGTATATTAATAATGCAGTGAATGTTTAAATTTAAAAATATTTATTACAGTAAAAGACACATTGTCATAAATCCTGCGTGAAATATTTCCCCCACTTCAAAAGCACTTATCTCATCATTACAGCCACTTGGTGAAGTTTTTCTAGAAGTCATCTTTGGTGAGTGCCTTTATGAGGTATAAGGAAAAATACAATGAATGGTGGGGCCATGTGCCATCTAATGGAAAGGCGGGCTTGTGGCAACATCGTGGCAACATCGTGGCGTGGCCTCATCCACTTTATTTGCCACATCCGGCACCATGTGATTTCTGCTTCTTCCCCAAAGTCAAAATGACCATGGGAGGCAAGCATTTTAAGTCAATTCAAGGCACTGAGGTCGCCACCCAGTGCAGCTGAAGACCCTGAGGAAAGGGTACTTGCAGAATTGCTTCTGAAAGTGGCAGGACTGAGTGGGATGAACATGTTCAAAATGAGGGAGAGTATTTTGAGGGTGATTAACAACACTGTGCTTTTTACTTTAATAACTTTTAAATAAATGTAAACACTTGCCTTGTTTTTTAATCTGCACGGCCAGATAGGTCAGGAGCCTCTGAACCGAGAAAACGTACTCCATCATGGCTGAAATTTCAAGTGGAAGCTTGCAGACTTGCCTGCTAGTTGTCAACAAACTGAAGTGGAAGAGCGCATCTACTATTCAGAGGTTGTAAGCACTCCAGTTGGGTTTGATTCATTGCCTGTCTTTATGGTGATTCTTTTTACATCGATGTGATGTCTCTCTGTACAGCAGGCTACGAGGGACTCTGAAGCTAAGGGATAAGTAGACCCATGGGAATCCTATTTCCATCCTTTGCAAAATTATTTACATGCAGATATGTTTAGAATAGTCTAGGCATTTACTATTGTGGGCTCATCACCTATTTGAGAAAAAAACAGTTTTCATCTGACTGCAGCATCTCCTAAGCAGAGGAAAACACTCCCGGTGCTGTGACGGTAGCTGTCCTGGTGAGTCACACTCCCTGGCAGCTGGCAGGGGGATTCCTCCTTGAATCCTCACTACCTGGCTTGGCAGAAATGCACCAAAGAACTGAATTTCACACTACAGTGCTGGAGTTGCCACACCAACTTTCCTAAGACAGTCTGTTTGACATTTAAACATCTCAATGAATTGAAAAACATACTTCACCTCCAAAGTCAGTGTAACCACACAAGAAACTGAAGTTGTTGAGGTGGGAAGTTTAATACCAGCGTAGCCTCCAAAGAGTTGCTGTGCTACCCTGTGCCTCGGTTGCTGTGGTCCCCCTTGTGCAGATGCTCAGGTGCTCCTTGTCATGGAGAGAGTTCACTTAGAACCAGTCACTGGGGCATCCGGTTGGGTACCTGTGTGCCTTCTAAAAAATGTTGTAGCTGCTATAAATATCATAAATAAAAATATCTAGACAAGAGGGAAACTAGAGCCTATGTTGGCTTTTATGGTTGGGCTCCTACAAAATGTTGGGAACAGGAAAACACTGCCACAACCCAGTTCTCACAGCTTACAAGTTAGAAAACCTTCCTCATTGCTGTTCTATATCAAGCCTTCATGAGAGAGGCGAAGGCATCTCCTTACTGCCATTCGTTATTGTTAATGTTGTTACTTGCGCTAAGATATAGTATGTGAGAATAGGGGAAGAGACACAAAATATTTAAATGACAATTGTCAATTGCCTTGTTTAAACAGTTCTTAAGTAGGACTGACTTTGCACCTTTTGGCCTCACCCTTGCAGGTATTTGGCTGTGTCTGGACACATTTTTATTTGTCATAATTTAAGGTCTGCTACTGGCACCAAGTCAGTGGAGGCATAGGAAGATGTTAAATAGCCTACAGTCCCTGGAACAGCTTCCTCTACAAAAAAGAATCACCCAGCACCAGTATCAATAGTGCCGAGGTTGAAAAATTCTTGCAACAAATGGAAATTTTAATGCAGAAAATATAATTACATTCATATGTTAAAAAATCCATAATAGAAGACATAAAGTAGTTATTTTTACATTACCTGCTTGGTAATACATCCTTAAACCCAGTTAACAAGAAAAACTTATTATTCATTATATAATGATCACTGTTGAAATTTGTTCAAGTCCTTTTTTTCAAGTTCATTTCTGATGAATGTTTACATAAATGAAATAATTGGATCAGTGTTTTATAATGAATTTTTCTCAGTATCATACATTAAGACTATTTTATTAGCTGTCAAAATTGTCAAATCTTAATTATCCTTGATAATAGAAGGCATGGAAGGGATAACTGCATAAATTCATACCCACTATAGGAACAAGATCATCCAGATTTTCATAATAATTAAATAATTCAATTAATGAATTTACATAAATTAAGCAGAATACTGATATTTGACTTTCAGAGTTGGAATAGCAGATACTTTTAATGAAAGTAGTATTAATTTTCATAAATAATATTGCTTATAGGGTTTTGGTACTTTAATTATAGAAATATGAAAGAGTCTGAAAATTTTGTGTTAAAACACATTCTTGTACTGGGGAGATAGTTCAGTGGTCTAACAGCCTGCCTGACAAGTACAAGGTCTCGGGTTCAATTCCTGGTACTGCATACCGTGCTGAACTTGGAACTTAGGGTGCACTGTGCCAACCCCTAAACCCAGCATCGTGGTGCACATCTATAATCCTATTGCTGGAAGGCTGAGACAGGAGGATCATTATGAGTCTAAACTGTGTATTGAGCTCTTATATCAAATAAATGAGTAAAAAATTCATTTAAAAAGCATATTACTAGAATGAATTTGAACTTCCCTCCAGCGTGCACGTGCAAACACGCACACACACACACACACACACACACACACACACACACACACACACAGTACCTCAACAGGACAGCATATGGCTCTAGGTAGGTGTTTGGCAAATATCATGAAACATATCTATTTTCTTAAACACCTAAGGCAAAGTTATGAGTGGGATATTGTTTAAGGCAAAGAACGCATCAGCCTCACAGAGAGGCTTGCTGAGTAACATGAGACATGGAAGTCAAATATGATAACACAGCAAGCACCAGAGGGTGCCAAATACCTGAGTGACTGGGAAGTCCCACCCCCGTAAGTCTTGCAGCCACACCGCGCACCACCCCAGCAGGGGGCAGCACAGAGGAGCATGATCTTTGTCCTGTATTGTACCCTATGGATTCATGCCGGCTTCTCTGGCTTGGATTAGTGTCCCAAGAAGCCCCTGTGTGAAAGGTTGGTTCCCAGCCTGTGGTGCTATTGGAAAGTGGTGGAAACTTTGAGAGGGACAGCCCACTGGGATGTTCCACAGTGACCAGGGGTTCCCTTGAAGGAAACATTAGGCCCTGGCCCCTTTCTGTCTTTTCCTCACCACTATGAGGTGAGTAGCTTGCTCTGTCATGTGACCTCCCCCCCAAACAATGAGACAACCTGCTATGGACTGAAATCTCCAAAATGGTGAGCCAAAGTAGACCTTTTCTCTTTTTAAGTTGATTGTCTTAAATATGTTGTTATAGTAATGGAAAACAGATGCACTGTTTATCTGGGCAAAAGAGAGGCTGATGAGTGAAAAAAAATAATTGTACTTGAAATGATTTGATGAGTCACATAATTTTAAGGGAGAAATTATGGAGTGTCTGATGATTTCTTACTCAAAAGAGAGACTCCACCAAGTCATTCTATTCTGGTTTAACTCTCCAGCAACTGTGCCTATCACAAAGAAATCTCGTGCTTTCTTATTTCACCATGTGACTGCCAAGAATTTTTCACTTTTACCTTGCATTTCCCACTTCTACTGGAAAGTAGGGCAGTAGGCAGAAACATAACAAGGAGTCTGGGTAATCATTGTAAAGTCACGTGTGTTGTATGGGTAACAAGGAGAAGGCAAAGTCCACTAGCACCAACCCTGGCAGCTTTTCTTAAGACAGGAACAAGAGGATTATACAAAGCATATGGCCTCCTCTAGGGTAGGAATCACAATCACAAAATAGCTTGCATAAAAAATATTCTATGAATCCTAACTCAGAATCAACAAAAGGGAGAAAAGACATTGAACAGCCAGATAAATTACACGGCAATTCAGAACCAATTCCCTGTGTTTTAAATTGCTCCCAGAAATAAGAAATCCAAGCAGCAGCCATAAAGATGGAGCTCTCAGCAATGCCTTGCTGTGAAAGGCTACAGAATACCACAGGCCCCAGGGAAGTTGCTCTGAGGCTTAGGTGAAAGTGTACGGACGTCATAGTCTGCACAGGCTGGGCTGGCGCAGAGCATAAGTGGGCTGTATTGAGTAGAAGCCTGTGCCTGTTATGAGTAACCAAGAAAAAAATAATTAGGAGAGGCATATTTGCTAGTAAATGAGCTCATCATCAAATCAAGGAGAGAAATTTCCACCTAATGGTAATGCTAAAGGACATACGATTTGGGTAGATTTAATCCTCCAATCTCCAGAGCCAGAGTTTAAAAAACAAATTATACCTTGTTGTTTCCTCAATAGTATGTAACCTATGGATAGAATAATTGGAAGGGAAGTTTTTAAATTTATTTTCAAAATATTGATCTGTAAACATATCGTTTGGTCAAAAAGTGCTTTGCTAAAGAAACAGTGATTCCACTTTGTGGCAGGCCTTGTTTATCATCAGACTAGGCCCCGAAAGCCCCAGACCTGTGGATATCTATGCATCTGGGACAGCAACAGACCCGTGCTTCTGGTGGAAATGGTGCAGTCACACCTCAGGATGCTAATACTATCTTGGTAAAAACAGAAAAAAACCAACTAACCTAGCTATTGAATTGGAAATGCACATTCCCCTCAATGGGGTCATGAGTAAAGATGGCATGAATGATCATGATGATGACCTATAAATAGTAAGAGTGTGAGACTGTATCCTGCTACTTTCTGTACAGCTTTCCTCATCCGCTGTCCCACTGACCCCTACATACCCATGCTCTCATCCACCTAAGCTGCATGGTGCTCTGTCTGCCTGCTGGAGGTACAGACCCGAAGAACGCAGGTTCCTGGCCCAGGGGCTCACAGTGGGAAGTCTGAAGGGGGTGTGTGACTAACAGCACAGTTTTATATTGCAAATATGGAGGATCTTTTGCTCTATGCACTCTTACCTTAAGATCAAGAGCACCTTTGTCTAAGAGTAGAATGTGAAAAACTAAGAGTTATTCGGTGTTGGAAAGACAGTACTCCCAACAGAAATGTAGTGTGAGCCACAGAAACACTTAAATTTGCTAGAAGAGACATTGAAATGAAGCAAAACGGGCAAGTGACATTGATCCTAATATGCGCACATGACTGTTGTATCCTTAACTAATCTTGGCAAAAGAGACTTAGTGTTTACTGTACAAAGTGAAGGGAATTATAGGAAGTCTGATTAGTGTACAGATGTTGCAAAATTTCACTATAGATCTTGCAGCAGATGTGCTTAAAAGTCATTATCTTTTCTTGTTGCTTCTTTCTTGAATACTGACATCCCAGCAAGTGAGTGAGATATAGATAAAACAGCAACATGCTATCACTGTTTGCCACCATATTAAACAGAAGTCAAAAATAATAATAATAAAAAATAAATAAATAAAAATAAGCAGAAGTGACCACACCTACTGTCTTGCTTAGAGAAGTCTTTGACAAAAAAACCTCTCCTATATATATTTTATTATTTAAATGTTTCATTATTTAAATTATTTTACATGTAGAAGTTACATGGATGTAAACTGCGTAAAGAAAATTGCCTAAAGAAAATTACCTTACGCCAAAAAAGAAAAATTGAAATGAATCTGCATTTCCCTCATGTGTTAAGGAAGAAAAATGTATCTTAAGACAAAGAGTACTTTTGAAAGGCAAATCTTACAGTTCAGAATCAGACTTAAAACTCAGCAGAAGTGGGGGCCATTGACTATTTGGAAAGAATTTATCTGTGCTTTGATTTTCCAATTGAAAAAGGCATGCATAATATTTTTGCATGGTTCCGTATTAAAAATGATTGTGGCAATAGGTGAAATTCTACATATTGAGCACTCTGAAGAATTCCACTTAGTGCTGATCCTGTCTGCAGAGCCAAGGCGTTTTTTACCACAACTTCATGCAGTGAACGAATGAGGTGTGCATCTGTTACACTGCACCACTGAGGAAGCAATGACTATTTGTTCTCTTACAGTACACAGAAGCCCTGAAATTTCATTCTAATTCCTGTTGCTGTTTTATTTTTCTCTTGATCTTCGTGCTCAGCAATGCCAGGCCCTTCGTGGGAAGCTCCCAACCTTGACACTGCTGACATTATCATTCCCCTAATTAACAGTGACTGGAAACAAATAATCTAATTCTGGGGCCATTGAAATGCATCAATGGTGCCAAGTCCATTTCCCATCTTTCTAGTTCTCTGTAAGAGAAGAGAAGAGAAGAGGAGAAGAGAAGAGGGGTATACTTGGTCTTTGGTGCAAGATTTGTTTAGGAAAATGCAAGGCAGCTGAAGAAGAGGTGATAACTTCTTCCCCATCCCCACAAAACACTGTCCTCCCCAGCAGGAAAATCTCCCTTTGTGTTGAATAAATATTTTAAGTCATGTAGACTATGGTTGCTGGGCATTCTTACGTTTCTAAGAAGCACTCAAGACTTGGCTTGGTGGAATGCACATTCAGAGGAAAGCATATTTAGAGACAGGGAGGTCATGAACCTGAGTCAATGTCAGCTTGAAACAGGAATTTCTTGGGGCCAGCAAGATACATCAGCAGTTTAAAGTTCCTGCTTAGGCAAGCTTAGGCAAGTGTGCAGGAACTGCAGCTCAATCCCTGGCACCACATGCCATGCCAGCCCTGCCTCCAGGGTTGGCTAAGCTGGTCACACAAAAAAGAAGAGCCAGCCAAATAGCTCAGGGGATTAAAGCACCTATAGGGAGGAGCAGGGGCTGGGGGTTCAATCCCTGGGCCTGCTGCACTGGCCCTGCCCCTGGGATGAGCTGAGATGGCAATTGAGACTGGGCTTGATGGTGTGTGCCTATAATCCCAGCTCTTGGGAGGCTGTAAACAGGTAGATCACTATGAGTCTGACATAGTAGTGAGACCCTGAATACTCTGTAGACTCTTCCCTAAAATACAAAACAAATTTTAGCCGGGCGTGGTGGCGCAGGCCTGTAATCCCAGCACTCGGGAGGCTGAGGCAGGAGGATTGTTGTGAGTTCGAGACCAGCCTGAGCTACAAAGTGAGCTTAAGGCCAGCCCGAACTGCATAGTGAGACCCTGTCTCAAAAAGACAAAAAAAAAAAAAAAAAAAACAAATTTTAAAAAAGCAGAAAAGAAAAGAGAATTCCTTCTAGTCCCCTGGAAAAGGATGCAGGCATGCCATACAGAAGCACTAAGGATGCTGACAGCATTTGCAGCACCTCCAGAAAGACAGCCAAGCCTTGTGTCTGGAAGGGACACTTTACTTACTTACAGAGTTGTGAGTGAAAGGGATTGGCTGCAATTTAACTCCTAATTTTCTCATTCCTGGTTCCAAACCTGCCAAATGAAGCCTATGACTGGTGACACAGGACTTTTCTTTGGGTTCTATAGTCCCCCGTGGATGGATCTGGTAGGCAGGTGCTCTGACACACTGGGGTTGGGCCCCCTGCAAATGGCTCTCTCCCAGGAATGCCTGCTGGAGGTATGGGTGAGAGCAGGGAACTGCGTTAGTGACCACTGCGCCAGTATGAAAGGGCCCAGCTCCCAAAGCCCCTCCTCTGGTTGGTGGCACTGTGAGCCTTTTGAAATTAGTGTCAGTTCATAGCCAGGGGCCGTAAGCCTCCAGAAGTCTGCTTTGTTTCCCTCCCAAGCACAATGGCTCAGCAGGTTGAAGGTCGTTGCTTCCTTAGAAGAAGGCTGGGAGAAGTAGGAACAGAATACATTTTTGGCAATGTAGGGCAACTTTCCTTGCAGGGACCTGGACTATGGGTCTATAAAGTGGCTGCAATCTAGGGGACTGACTGAGAGGCCTGGATGCTGTGCTTAGGACTCAAGTTAGGGTTTTGTCCACTTGATGTGGAACTTTCCTGCTTAGGTGTCCCAAGAAGAACTGAGTAGGCTTCCTAGCCTACTCCTGGCACTCCAAAAGCACCTCACCTGGCCTCCAGGTTTGCACTGCTCTGTCCCTGGGATGGTGCAGCCTGCACAGTGGCCACACAGACACCTTCTCCTCTGTGAGGTTTGAATCTGTGAGCCCAACCTGGGATGGACAGCATTTTAGGAATGCACCTGCACCCACAGACTTGTCCCTTGTCATCATTCTCTGAGTTACTGCTGACACAGTGTGTTAGGGTTTTTGTCTAGGTGTCCTCCCAAAGCCTCATGCAGTCACTGGGGTGCTTTTAGAGTTTGTGAGTAACTCATGCATGATCCAATGTGGGGATTATGGCTGTGAGTGCTACACCTGCCCTGGGGTAGATAATCTGCATACAAATGTAAGGAGGGGCGAGAGGCTTGTCCCTGAGCTGCTGCAGTTATGACTCCTCCCTTTGCTCTTTGCTGTTTTCCACCGCCATGAAGAGCTGCCCTGTACCATGTGCTGCTCTGCCTTGGAGCCAGCTGAGTATGGACTGAAACCTCCACTAATTGTGAGCTAAATAAACCTTTCCTTCCTTAATTCTGGGTGCAGGGGATTTGTTTTAGCAAGGAGAGAAATGTTACTGAGAAATAGTGCTTGCAGTGAATGTGGTACTGTATGTGACTAAGGGCATCCTTTCACCTGGAAAATGAACGCTTATCTTTCTACCTATGGTAGCCATCAATCTTAGTAGACTCAGCCTTAACTTTCTATACATTCACAAATTCCACTGCCATGAAAACCATAAATATTTCCAGCTCCAGCCTATCAGGTGCCTCATTCATGAGTGTGTACTTCTTGGAGTGTTTGTGCTGAATAAATCTCTTTATGGCTATTAAAAATAAAGTGTTCAGTCGCCGGGCCTGGTGGCGCAGGCCTGTAATCCCAGCACTCGGGAGGCTGAGGCAGGAGGATTGTTGTGAGTTCGAGACCAGCCTGAGCTACAAAGTGAGCTTAAGGCCAGCCTGAGCTGCATAGTGAGACCCTGCCTCAAAAAGACTAAAAACAAAACAAAACAAAACAAAATAAATAAAGTGTTCAGATGTGTGTAGGTTACAGGCAATTTCTACGAAGTACGTGAAGGTTATCTCTTGAGGGCCTGGAACAAAACCCCAGAGGCTCAAAGCAGAGTATGTGGACTAAGACAGGGTCCCGAGCCTTTTTGTGGTGCTGGGGGAGAGAGAGGGAGAGAAGACAGGATGAGGCTTCTGGCAAGGTGATAAGTAGTGTCAAGAGGACAAAACAGAGCTGTGGTGAAGTCCCTGTGAGCTCTCTCAGGATACACAGGGGAGAGGTGGTGAGAGAGAAGGCTTGGGAACAAAATCTCAAAGTGCAGAGCTGGTCATGCACGGTGCTCCTGGAAGACAACGGCCTTGCAGGTCTGAGCACCGGGGACCACTGTGGAAACCCCTACTCTCACATGCGCAACCTTAACTCCTCCACTACCTCATTTCTTTAATTTTAAAACCTGATCAGATGTGGGTGAAGGGAGCTGCTTAACTACATAGGTATAAAGTGATCATTGATTTAAGATCTCCAGGATGAGAATTTTAGTTTTATGGCTTATGTCCTAAGAAAGGATGTTTAAATAGAAAGGGAATATATCAAACTCCTGGTGTTTAGTGAGTGGTTGGGGAACACGCCCATAATTCCAGCATTCTGAGAGGCTGAGTCAGAAGGACTGCAAGTTCAGGCCCAGCCTGGGCAAGTTGGTATGTACTGCAATGCTGTCTCAGAATTTAAAAATAATGATTAAAAAAGGGGTCAGGGTGTAGGTTGGTGTGAATGACTTGGGTTCAATCCAGTACTGCAGAGAGTAAAAAGCCAATTTTTATTGCTTATGTACTAACTTCATAAGCAGTATAATGAGAATAAAGGATTGAATTGTTATATGCCTTTCAAAACAAGAAGGACCATTAACTGAAAATTGCTTTCTCATGTACACTGATGTCACTGTTTAATCATCTTTCATGAGCTCCGTGAACAGCAGAGCTTAGAGTGCTCTACAGTGTGAGGTCAGGGCTCAACTACAGCCCAGAAAGGCCGAGCTTGGTGTCAGGAGGTAGAATGGGAGGTGAGATTCTTTCCAGTTGAGTCAGAGTGGAACTGGAGAAAAGAGACTTCCCAGGACTCAGAGACAGGGCCCTGGATAAACTCCCTGGCTCATGGGTACAGACCCAACTAGGGGAATCCAGATAGCAGGGATCCCCATTTTCAAGTGTGTCTAGGAGGGTGACTCGTGTGAGCTCAGGACGGGTGGGGAAGAGCAGCCCTAACGTGGGCTGGTATCATCCATCAGGGATGGATGTGGGAAGAGCTGGAGGAGAAAGTAGAGCCTGCCCAGCCTCCCTGGAGCTGGCATACCCTTCTTTCTCTGTGCATAAATGCCAAAACTCCAGATTCTCTAGCTCTGGAACCCAGCACTTGCTCCAGTGCCCCAGCTCCCCAAGTTCTCAGTCCTGCGACCTCAGATTGAGGGTTTCACCCTCAGCTTTCCTGTTTTTGAGGCTTCTGGACTTGGATGAGCCATGCTTCCCACATCCTTGGTCTCCAGCTGGCGGACAGCCTGTCACAGGACTGCCAGCCTGCACTGCTACGTCCCTACCCCTCTTTCTGCCTGTATAGATATTACTGAACTTTCTTGGAGAAGATTGAAAACTGAAAGGACTTTCTTGAAGTTCAGCTCCTCCACTGCCAGCTTTCTCCTGGCAGCCTGGTGGTATTATATGGGCAATAAAAGTGGCAAGAAAGTGCTGTCCCATGGACACACTCACTGCGAAGATTTTTTTCATTAATAGTCTTGAAAACACTTGTTCCTTTTTAGGTATGTAACTTTAATCTGTGTTGAGATCTGCTGTAGGTCATGAATTCATATAATTCCTTTTTTTTTTTTTTTGGCGGAACTGGGGATTGAACTCAGGCCCTTGCGCTTGCCATGGAAGCGCTTATTCCACTCAGCCATCTCCCAGGCCCCAAGGTCATGAATTCACGATCCCAAATTCCTCACGGTTATGACTTATGTCTAGCTATTCCCTCAAAACTTCACGCAGTCACAGGTGGAGCTTTTTTGAGAGGTGGATCTAGAGTGTGTGTTTGATTGATGGTGCAATGCTAAGATTAAGGGTGCTAGGATTAAGAGTGAGTAATTGTAAATGTCCACTGACTGGTTGTCACTGCACTAATCCAGTAGTCTGGATACAACAAAAGGGACAGAAAGCTTTCCTTATTCCTTGATGACTGCTTTGGTACCTACTCCCCACCATGAACTGTTTCTCCTCTGAGATGCTTGTCTGCCTTGGATCCAGCTGATTATGGAATGAAATCTCTATAAACTGTGTGCTAAATAATACTTTTTCTCTTTCGGCCATTGGGCATTTTGTCTCAGCAATGAGAGAAAAATAACTAAGATACCATGTCTGCCAGGCATGTAGATCATCTGACAGATGGAGCACCAGGAGTCCCCTTTGATGAAACCAAGACGCCTCATCATAAAGCAACTGTTTGATTCAGCTTTTTTTTTCCTCCCAAGGATAATATATTGTTTCACCTTCTTTGCTTCATATTGTTTTTCCTCTGAAGGATAAGATATTATTTCATTTTCCTAAACTCTGTTCAACATGGTTTGGTGGGAAACACTGTTCCCACTCTGAGGAACTCTCCTGAAATTTGTGTAAATTAGTCAAACGTTTGCTAAGTGGCCATCAGATGCAGTGAAGAATCTGAGGCACTAAGAGGGCAGGACTCTGTAAGAAAGATAGGCTGGGGACCACTGGCCCTCGCTCACCACACTGTGCTGTGCTGTGGAGGTTGTGATACACAATTATCAACAGCCACAGCTGGGAAATTCTCACTTTCGTAACCTGGCTTTATCTGCTTCTCTACACTGAAAATATTTTAGAAGATGTAATTTACATCATTATTATAACGTCTCTAAATTCTCAGGCATGAATCAGAAATTTTATATGTCTTTATATTATTTTTATCAAAACCACATTTCTCCTATTATCCTCATGAAGCCACTGAGTTTTTGCAAGCTTGTGAGTTTACTTAGGTGGAGCTTCAAACTCTTGCAAGAAGACGAGTGCATGGTGGGCATTCCTCTGTGGTGAGCAGAGTGTCCGTTCACTCGACAGAAGCAGCAGAAATAACTTATCTCAGGGAGCAGGCCTCGTACGTTATATCTTCTTCAGTGCACTCAGATAATTTAGATCGATAAATTCATGGTTATTTGAGACATTCGAACCCTGTATTTGAGTTTTCCTAAATGTCTGGAATGTTTACTTCATAATAATCGGTATTCTTTTCTTAAATTAAAATTTCAGAAGAAAACACGTGTATAAGTGGTATGGAAATAGTATTCAATTTAAAACAATTCCAGTGTCATTGAAGTGATGCATAGTGTTATTGGCCTTGGGAATACAGCCTGTTTTGCTTCTATCCCAGATTTAAAAAGTTGATAAGCATTTCTAAGAACCACAATTGTGGCTTGTGAGGATGACACAAAAATAGAGGAGATGTCTTAAGAGGCAGCTGCAGGGGGCCTGCCCAATAGCTCAGTTGGTTTAGTGCCTGCTTAAGCAAGGCAGCCAGGCTCAGGATTCTGTGGTTCCATGCCCAGAATCTCATGCCTTACCAGACCTACCCTTAAGGCATCCTCACTGGCCCCCCCAAAAAATTCCTTTTGAACTTTTGGCCGGGGAGATAGCTCAGTAAAATAAGTGCTTGCCTTATAAGTACAGGCAATCCCTGAGTTCAATCCCTGGTACCATAAAAAGAAAAAAAGAAAGAGGCATTTTCTTAGCTCGAAGTGGTGTCACACTCTGCTAATGCCAGCACTCCAGGAGGCTGAGGCAGGAGGATGGCAAGTTTGGGCCCACCATAGGAAAGTTTTCAATTTAAGGAGACCTTGACTTAAGAAGGTGAAAGGGTTTGGGATATAGCTTAGGGCAAAATTTAACTCAATACTGGGTTAAACCTCTAGTACCATAATAAAATATAATTTCTTGGTAATGAGGTTTTCTAGGGAGAAGCACATACACAATTATGAATAAACACATTATATAAAATATGAAGAAAAAAACCTTACCCGAATCCAGAGAGTAAGCGACAGAAGAGAAAGAAGCCATAACCTTGGACAAATGAAGAAAGGAAGGCAAAGAATCCGTTGACAGACATGCAAATCAGAAGAGACTGTTTCCTTCCCACTTTGTCTGCCAGGCCTCCCCAGAAGAACGCCCCCACCATCATCCCGAGGTACACTATGCTGCCTGCAACACACAGAAAACAAAGAGACATGTCAGAGATTGGCAGTCAGTCACACATGTCATAGCAAGTGAACAAGGCACAAGATACATTCCAGCAATTCCCATGGGTAAAACCTGCTCAGGATACAGTCTGTCAGGGTACAGTAATCAGCTTTCCAGTAGGAACTTAAGCTCTGCTTGCTACAGTTGGCTGCCATGGGCAGTTGCAAGGGCTGATGGGAAGTGATTTCCATTATCAACTCATGGAGAAGAAGACACAGTGGTCAATAGCCACACTTGCCTTTGGGAGTTGTGTACACAGAGTGCAGGAATGAGACCTCTCCTTGAACAGTAAGCCTGGAGCTTGATGCCTGATCAAGTCACCTTTGGTCTGAATGCTGAGAACAGCCCCATGACCAGGCTGAGATAGGAGACCGACTTGCAGGCACCCACCTCAAAGAGGCTTGCCAGAGTTTCAAATCTCTGCCTGTATCAGGTAATGTCACCAAGGCAGCCCCTGCACATGTTCTAGAGAGTTCTATGAGTTCTTTCTCTCTAGGCCAGTGGTGGTGAACTCATGGCACATGTGCCATTGTGTTTTTCTAGAACAAAAGATGCTAATATGGAGTCCATTTTTTGCTCTAAACTAAAACCCTAATATTCAGGTTGAACTCCAATGTTGGCATTTTGTGATAAATAAGTGGGTTGTGGGTTACAGTTTGGGCACTTGGTCTCTAAAAGGTTTACCATCACTGCTCTAGGCTCTCCTGAAGATGCTGGCCCTTCCTTGGAAGTTGGGGAGGTAGGCTGAGCTGTTTGAGTTTGGTTTAAATTGGCCTCTAGCTCTGTGTGTCAGAAAAAAATTATGGAGTCGGGAGCTCAGGAACCTAGGGAGAAGGGAAAAAGCTGCAATACAGTGGGGACAGTAAACCGTGGTCAGCTCTGCCTGCTGAGGAGAACAAACAATCAGGAGTCTGGAACAGATTCCCCTTGGAGTCACTGTCAGTGGACACTTGAACTTTCCAACCCACTTTGTTCTTCTAAGAGACCAGACCTCCACCAGCTCTGTACAAAGTGTTTACCACGATAAAACAATATTAGGTATGGAAAACATGCTGGTTCTGAAAGTTCTTGTTTTGCTTCAAGTATGTACAATATCTAAAGAAAACACACCATCAATAAGGTTGCTGTGTCTGTACACGGCAGTGCGGAAGCGGCCACTTCATCTTCCATCCATTTCTGCTGCTTTCCTTGCTTCTCTAAGGACTACTTTCTAAACACCTCCGAGAAGCTCCACAGCGTCACAGTAAGAAAGTGAAAACAAACATCGGTTTATTGATTGCTTTAGAGTCGTTTGGGAAATAAGCTATTTAAATGGCTGCAAGTTAGCGTGCTAACTGCAGTGAATGAACCAGTGAGACTCGGAAGGAAAATACTTCACTGGGCCTTGAGACCACATGGGTGACTTGAGCTCTGTGGGTGGCTCAGTATTTGGGGGGATGGTGAGTGGTAAATGCTGTCCGGCTGTGACATCAGACAAGACAAAAGCTGCTTCTAATGAGACTGGGGTTGCACAGAGGTGGGTGACTTCTTCGGAACCCTGGCATGAACTCCACAATAGTATTGCTCGTATCATGGGGATGGACTGAAGTGTGCAGTGGCACCTTAGAAGGGGTCTGCAAACAAGGACAGACCCGAGGAGGGGAAAGGCTCACGCAGCTCATCTCTTACAAGGTAAGAGGCTCAAGCTGGCCTCTTGGGCCTCAGAAGGGTAAGCAGTTGATAAGCATCTTTAGAATTGTCTGTGTCTTAGCACCTACAAATCAAAAAACAGGCTGCTGAGGATCTGGCAGAGCCTGTGGCTGTGATAATCTAAAGACCCAGAAAGCTTTCTTGTAGCCCGAGACCCAAGAATAAAGCCTCCATTTGCTGTTTCTGTCCTATAACATCCATTCAATCCAAAGGTAAATAGCCTGGTACGACAGCATCACTAACACAAGGCCTCCCATGGCCTGCATCTGTGCAGACAGCAAGGTCAATACAGAGGCAAGCTGTCTATATTTGATAGCCACGCACTTTTAATGATTGGTTTGTGTCAGTCATTCTTTGAATGCTGTTATCATACTTTGGATCTTGTAATCCTCATCAGAATCCTGCAAAGTATTAACCCATTTCACAGATGAAAAAACTCATTTCACATATTCAGTTTTTTCTATGAGTTATAAAGTGGCAAATTGGGGGGGGCAAATAATGTTCCTCTGACTAAAACTTGAAGGTCTTTTTCAGTGTTGATACTCAGCCCCTCCAGTGGGACCTCTTTAACTTCCCCTTGACCTGAAACTAAAACGTTAAGGCCTGATGCCCCAGGCAATGCCTAGAGCTACAAAAGACCTGCTTTGATGCCTGGGCTATTATGGCTAATTATTTTGAATATTAACCCTGTTCTTTCTCAAGAGCTTCTATGGAGAAAATCCTAGGAACCAGGTGATCTCAGACAGAGCAAGCCTTCTAGGTGGAGGTCAGGGTTTCTGCTACACCTCAGGCTCCATCTTTTCAAAGAATGTGGACCTAGGCACCTGAGCAAGCAAAGAAACTCCACAGCCTCAGCCCTACACACTAGCATCCTGGACTTCCCAGCCAGACCTCACGGGGCTACCTGAGAAGGACAGATCACACGGAAAGAGCATCTGTGTCTCTGGGCTCGGGGCCTGCACTCCCATGCTAGGATCTGGATGCATAAGGAGCCCAGAGTTCAGTAAAAGACACAAACAGACACACAGCTAGGAGAGCCTGCGGCCATCGGTTCCCTACTGCCTAGGACTGAGTGGAACCTGAAAAACAAGGATTTCAAAATGGATATGAACTCCCCCACACTGGTCTGTTTACAACAAAAAAAAAGTGTTATATTAAGCAGCATTTACTCAGTTGGACCCTGACTAAAATTACATGTAGGATCTAAAGGTGATACTCTTTTGTGACTAGGCTTGGCTCCTCTCAGTATTTGGTAACTGCCATTGTGCAAGCACCAGGAAGAATTAAGCCGACCAGGTAACTTATTTGAGAAAAGGACAACATGACAAGAATGCTCATTTGATGAACATATGACTTATTTAAAGCCAAACCTTTAAATGTTGGCTCAAGGTGAACCAAACCATAGTCATGTTGGACTTGTCAGATTACAAACTGTTTGACTTCACCCTGAAAACTCAGAGCAGATGCTCACTGGATGCACACCCACCTCTTCTGTTCTCTAAAGCTCACGCTGCTGCTGCTTGTCAGAATGACGTAGGATCCAAAGCCCCGTGTTTTACATGAGGGAAAGGAGAGTTTGTAAGAAGAAGAAAGAATTTGAAATTAGGTCTTTTAGGCCCTCAGTCTTCACAGTATGATCTTTATATGTGGGGTTTTTAAAAGGTGATGGAATATTACTGTCGTAAAGAAGGATAAACTAGAGACTTTTAAAGGTAAATAGATGCAACTCCAGACCATACTCCTAAGTGAAATAAATCAGACCCACGGGTGTAAACATTACATTGTCTCATTAGTGTGAGCAACTGAAAAAGGGTCCAAAATTTACAATACATACTGTGAATAGGGAAGAAAGTGTCCAACTGAAAAAAGAAACTGTGGTAAGACAAAGGGGGCAGGTCAAGAAGGGAAAAGAAAGAATATGTGCATACAGGCCAGCCAGAAGCATTGTCCAGCCAGTTTCTCTTGGTTCACTGAGGGAAAAGTTTCATACTAATACCTTTTTAGATGCTGTTTCAAGCCTGTATCTATACCCCGAACGGTTACCACAAACAGAACAGTAGACAGTGTGCTGATGTCGTTTGTCTCCTACTGGCCTGCTTTGAAACTCTGTTTTGCTGTTATTTTTACTTTTTTTCTGTTAAAAAAAAAAAGTTCACTCTTTCGACCACTGACTTTGAGGTATAAATGTAGGCTCCAAGCCCTTGGGGACTCGCTGGTGCAGAGAGCACTTGCCCCTCACCCCCAAGCGGTCCGTGTGCCCCTTTCAGTCTCAAAGCGCTTTTAGGTCGGCAACTTTGCCACAGAAGCAGACAGGCTCTGCAATCTGTTCCTTGCCTCAAAGACTGTATTCATCTGGTAGGTGTTATGAGGAGGAGACGCTGGCCATGAGAAACCTGAAAGACGCGGGACAGGCGCGGTGACCTCGGATGCCATCTCAGAAGGGCAAGCAGGAGCTGTGCGCTTAGGAAGAGCTCACTTCCCCGGATCTGTGTTCCAGCCACTGTGGGACAGGCCAGCCACAAAGTGGGGATTCTTTCACGAATTTAATAAAGACTTTAATTTGGTCAAGTTTCAGAATGTTGACCGACCCTTGGCTGCCCGGCCTCTCAGTCTTGAAGAGGTGATCAAAGGCCAAGCACAGCTTCCTCTTTATGGGATTTGCTAATGGGAGGGCTGGCTCCATTTTATTTAATCATACTATTACAGATGGCTGTTAGAACAGAGAGGGATCAGGCCCTTGGGGAAGCCGGAAGGAAAAAAAAATAGACATCAGAATGGTGGTGGGAGGCAGATCTGAAGAGAACCAGGCCTCAGGATGGAGCAGGAAGACCCCACCCAAGCCTTTTCCAGTTGGTGGGAGATTAAGGTTAGATTGCAATTAGCACTTTCCACTCCAGGTAGCAGACAGGCATCACATAGGTGGATAACGAGAAAGCCACACTCCTCTTCCTTCCGAAGAATTCCTTCGTTCTTTCCATGTATCCCTCTGTGTGACTGATTTCCCTCTGAGGTCAGAATTAGCTAAGCTGCTGTACTTGGAATCTTACAGTTTGATTGTAGCTTCACCCACGTTGTACCCACATCATGATTTTGCTGTGGAAATTGCCCCTGGCCAAATGGGTGGCTGTCATGAGACATGCACAAGTCTGACATCTGACAGGTCAGGAATAATATTCTACTGTATCAGTACCCTCATTTCCTTGATAAATACCACATTTTCATTTTTGTCTCTTTTCTAAACTACTTTCATTCCTTGCAACAATCCCTGAACAGGTCACCTGCCCCCCACTCCATGCCCCATTTGAAGTCACTTAAACAAAACAACATTTGTAGGAAACGATCCTCATATCATTTCCTACAATTCTTTCTGTATTTTTCTCATGGCAACTTTTAGACAATCAGTTTTTATAAACTACTTAAGCATCCTGGTTGTCCATGGCTAATGCATTACTCTGGAATTCATCATGCTGTTTATTTATAAATCAGTTTTCAACGCCAACAGTGTCTTGATGTCTAGAATTCACAAAGAAATAATCTCCATGAGGTAATGATAACACTGAACTTTTGTAAGAGGGCACTTTTAGGTTAGCACAAAAAGCTTTAAGTCAAAATGAAGTAGAAATAACTTTTTAGATAAGACAGAAATAACAGAATTAGCTACATTACCCAAATCATGCTCAATATCAATTACTAGATATCCTCTTGCTCATAAAAAGCAGAGACAGCCTCGTAAGTAGAGACCCCCCCAAAGCTGGGTTATGCTTGCTCTAGAAGCTGCTGACATTTTTATCTTAGCGGATCTCTGGGCTTTTCTGTCCTCTTTCCAATGAGGTCTTGAGTTTTGGACTTTGATGTTCATTTCTGTGTTGTTGAATTAGAAGTGATAATATAAAAATCTTAACTTTGGTATTTATTCTGCTGGATTCTTGCATTAAAAATACAGAGAAGCGAACTCATTAAAACAATGGAGATTGGGGCCAGTAAGATAGCTCAGCAGTCTAAAGTGCCTGCTTAGGCACGCACACAGGGACCACAGTTTTATTCCCTGCACCACATGCCATGCTAGCCCTGCCCCCAGGGTGGACTCAGCCAGCCACAAAAAAA
>PVKA01003093.1:18732-65527 GCA_004027165.1 Ctenomys sociabilis | reverse complement strand
GTACTATTTAATTTCCTTGCAATACCAATAACAGCACCTACCTGTCATGACTTCTGAGGGATTACAAAGCACTTAGCACCATGTGAGTGAAGTAGCTCAATAAGCAGTACTACTAATATTTGTATTGGTGTGAGGTAAAGAGAAAAGGGATGAAAAGGAGAATGATTTAGAAGCAGGTCAAATGACAATAGAGTGCTTCTCTCTGCTCAACCTGTGGCAAGAAACCACTTGAAACAGCTCTAGCAGAATGAACTGAATTTTTAAAATCCCAAAGACATTTGTTTATTTTGCAACTTGAGATTCTTTAAATACATAATTAGGAGGCACCTCCTAAAACCAGCTCTTCACTTTTATTTTTCCATTTGCTACTTTCAGTAGCCACAGGTGGGGGCCATTATGTGTTCAAAGGCATCTGTGGACTTTGAGAAAAATCAAACAAAACCAAAGGAAGTAATAATACCAAAGGCTTATGGACAAGGGTGAGAACACCTTTCTAATTTGCATTAGAGAGCAGTGGCAACAAAAGTTTGCTCATCTTAGCTAGAGAGAACTGTAAATATCAGATATAGTCCACAGCGCCTCTCTCACTTCGGTTCCTGGAGCCTGACATTTAAGTGCCTTGGTACTGGCAATAGTGCTGTGTCAAGCAACACTGCTGCTTGTTACCTATGTAAATCCGCAGGGCTCAGAACAGTGCACAGAGCCCCCAGGACACTTGTGCTGAATCTGGTGAGCAAGCAGGCTTACTATTGGAAGTCTAGACGATAAAGCCCACTCTGTTCTGTAGTATCCATTCACAAACAAAAATGATACAAAGTGCCCTCTGGATAGGAAAGGACAGTAAATGTGGGCAATTACAACCTACTTGGTATTCAGAACAATAAAGAAAAAACAAGAGAGCCTGAGGAATCAAGAACCTCAGAGCCACTTTGAGGTGCTTCATGGATGTCACATACAGTTGCAACCCTGCTCTGTGAGCTCTTCCACCCAAAACTCTATGCTGGGAAGGCAAATGGTCACTCACTGATTCTAAACACCAACCTGAGAAGTGGAGCCAGTGATTACTAATCAGCTTTCAAGGTCTCCAGTCCTGGACAGGACATGGCTTTTCCTCTGCACCAGCTCACTGTGTGATTTTAGGCTTTGACTGTACTTTAAAGTCATCCCATTATGTACCTCTAAAAACAAAACAAGACAAAGCAGAGATACTAGGCCACATCTGGGAGTTCTGTGCCTTGGGTGGGGCTTCAGTGACAACAACGTTTAAAAGCTTCCCAACCAATGCTAATGTGTAGCTGGGGCTCTGCACCTTTATTTTCCTGAGAGATTAAAAAACATGCAAAAAAGTAATTACCACAAAATGAAACACGTGCTGTAATTAAGGTAGGTACATTTTGCTTAAGGGGAAAGAGGAAGGAACAACTTAATTAGCATTAGGGAATTTGGAAATGGTTCAATGAAAGACAACAGTTATTCTGGGCCTGGAACCATGAAGAAGCCTCTCAGAAAAAAGGGGGAAGATGGCCATGTGCAAAGCTTGCAGTAGAGTGGGGGTGTCCAGAGCACAGCATTCTAGAAGGTTCTAGTGGTTTCAGGATTACATTAGTCAGTTTTCCTGTCTCTGGGACACAATGCCTGATATGCATAACTTAAGGGAGCAAGGCTCACAGTTTTAGGGAATGCAGTCCAAAGCTGGAAACATCATGACAGAAGTCATGGCAAGGCAAAATTGCCTAGTACATGGTGCCTGGGAAGCAGAGCAGAAGACCTGCTCCAGAGAGGAAGGGATGAGAAACAGGGACAGATCCTCGAGGGCATGCCTTTGCTACCTACTAAGACACACTCAAAAGTATGCTTTACTGATCTCACAGGTAGATCCCAGAGCCGATCAAGTTGGCACTCTAGTCTAGCTCTACTAGAGTGGATGGAATGTAGGATGGAGAGGGGGTGGGAGTGTAGTGGCAGGACAAGAGGTTGCAAGAGGACTTTCAGTCAGTACCAGCAGTAGGGTTTCATTCTTGGGGTAACTGAAACACAGGTTGGGCATCACATATACCAAAAGATTTCATCTCAGCAACGGAATGGGGTATAAACAGGAAAGGTAAAACATGTGGAAGAGTGGATAGGAGAGAAAAGCTACCAGGAGAAGGGCACATAACCTAAATGAATCTTCTGAAGTGACCAGAGTGTAGTACTTAAGGAGGTTCTCTCTCTCTCTCTCTCTCTCTCTCTCTCTCTCTCTCTCTCTCTCTCTCTGGAGCCAACTTTGCATTTGCACAAACCTGAGTCTGAAGTATGAGTGCTTCCTGGGCCCAGCCCTAGAAAGAAGACCAGCTGAACCACTGTCACAGGACTGTAGTAACTCAGGGGAGAGGCAGTTGCACATGGCATAAGGTGGTAGCAGCAGCAGCAGCAGAAGCAGGTCTTGAGAACAGAACAAAGGCTGGAGGTATTTTTAGTGGCAAATCACTTAGCTCTTTTACACTGAGGGGCAAGGCAAAGAGGGTTTCAGGTAACATCAATAATTCTGGTTTGGGGTAGATCATCATAAATTTAATAAAGAGAGGGGGAATAGAAGAAGGCAGGACTAGCAGAAGCTAGGTCCCCGACAGGAGAGGAAGATGGTTACCCCAGTGAGCATCATGGAGAACTGAGCGGACCATGCAAAGTAACGAAACAGTGATCAGTACCACCAGATGCTTTGAGAAAGAAGGGCTTGACCTGAGCTTCCATACAGCAAAGAAAAGAAGGAACCCTAGGAGCTGTTTTGGGGACCCAGGGATAGCCCAGCAAGGAGAGTCCAAAAAATAAAAACTAAAAAACCCAGAAAGATCACATGACCCAACAACCCCGCTTCTGGGTATGGACCTACAGAAAATGAAATCCTCACCTGACAGTAGTGTCTGCATTCCCACATTTGACCAGTGTAAAAGAAACCTGAAATAGCCGGTCTCACATTACCACAGTGTAGGTGAATCTGGGAGATATGCCAAGTGAAGAAGAAAGAAAATCACTGCGTGATCTTACTTATATACAGAATCTAAAACCAACAAAAAGAAAATATATATACAGAGATAGAAAATAAAATGATGGTTATCAAGGGTGTAAGTGGGGAGGGTCTAGGAGGAAAGTGGGAAAGCATGCCTAGCTGGATGCATGTAGGATGAGTGTTTCTGGCACTCTTGTACAACAGGAGGACTGGTGTCCACAACATTATTTTCAACTTAGAATTTCTGCTGAAGAGTAGATTGTATGTGCTTGACACATACTTAAGAATGTAGACAAGATGACAGATACATTAATTACTTAATTATAATGATCATTTCTCTATACATAGATATATTAAACATTACGTTATACTCTTTAAATATATATATATATATATATATATATATATATATATATATATATATATATATATATATATAAGAAAAAAGGATGGGATGAAGAAGGGGATCAGTTGAGAGGCTCCTGCTTACTTTTAGGTGTACCCCATCTTCCTGGGTACGGTCTAGGGCGGGCAGTGTGAGAAGGCTGCCCAGCTTCATAGGATTAGGAACCAGGCCAGAGTGCAGAGTGTCTGGGTTAGGGATATGAAGAAATGCAATTGGTCTGGAGAGAAAATCCTTAAATATCAAACAAAAAATTAAATAATTTACATTGACAAAAACATGCAGAGGGCCAGATTTAGCTTGCAGGCTGTAACCTGCAGACCTCTTTGTTAGGGGAAAAGTGTGCCCATTTCAGACAAGCTGACCCTCAGGCAGGTGTGTGATGGGTTTGCAGGGGAGCGGAGGCAGGTGAGAGGACACACAGGCTTTGCAGTACAGTTGGGTATAGGAACAAGGAGGAACTTGCTTGGGAGGTGGCAGAACAGCAGAGCAGTCGAGAGATCTGTGAAACAAGTAATTCCCCTGCAGGAACCATGAAAGAGGACAGGATCATAAGGATCAAATCCCTGAGGAACAGACACATTCAGGAGCCAAGAAGGAAATGGGCCCAGAGGTAAGAGGGTGGCCAGGAAATAGGAAGAGGGCCCCACTGTGCAGAGAACAGAAAGGCCACTCTGTGTACAGAGAGAGTAGGAGCCCAGGAGAGACCTTCGCACTGTTGCAGAAGTAGTCATGGTGAGGTCTGGAAGGCCCCTGTGGGCCAGTACTGAGGACAGTGCCTGGGGCAGAGAATTGGAGGTGGCAGCTGAGCAGCAGAGGGAATGCAGGCAAGCAGAGACGCAGTCAGGATGCCTGCAAGCTGAGGAGCAGAGCGTGTGGTACTGCAGCTAGAAAGGAACTGGATATATGTGGGGTGGGAGAAGAGCAAAGGTGAGAAGAACAGCAAGGGTGGGCAGTCACAGGGTGGTGGCCCTGCAGCTGAGCCCCAGCTCCGGGGAACAGCCCTGTAACAGACGGAAGCCTGTGCTATCCAAGGACCGTCCCACTTGGGACGAGCACTGCTACTTGCTTCCAGAAAATGCACGAACGGCCAATTTTGAAAATTTTTTAATCTCCTCAAGTTTAAGAATAACTACAGCAATGGAAGTCTTGCCCCTTCCATTGAAATCTCTAGTATATCAGCACAGTGACAAACAAAGCATTAAATCTTTCGGATTCACTGGTATTCTAAAGGAATAGAACAAGAATACTTTTGGTCTATGTCCTCATAAATCTTTTAATGTAAACAGAAAAAGGCCTAGAGGGGCCACAACCTGCATCACTGAACTCTGGACAGCCCCCGAATGGCCAGAAAACATGTCTGAGGGTGTGGCACAGGTCACACAGTGTCTGGCGAACACTGAAAAACTGGTGCAAGTCCCTTCAGATGCCATTCCTGAAAAGCTGTTCATAAGCTTTTTCTATTTTTAAGTTGAGGTGTCAAATAGGAAAACAGGGTAAGAATTCGTACCAGATGACCAAAGACAATTTGCTGGCCACTTCTGGTGCTGTGATACAAACTCTGTGATTCACAGAGGTATCCACTAGGCTGATATGGGACCCACATCAGACTAGCAGGTGCAGTTTGCAGTGGGTTGACAGCTGGTGGTCAACTTGTAATACCCAACTGAAGTGAACCAGCATGGGGCTGGGTGTGGAAAGCGCCCCCTGAGGATCGTTGCCAACAAAATAAAAAGGAGGACTAGAGAAGAAGAAGGGAAGCTGTAGGGAGCTCTCGGTTTTTATGGAGGAGCTTGTTATGCTGGCTTTCCTTATATGAATGTGGCTGTTCTCATCCTCAAAGGAGCTTGCAACCTTACTGTCACTGGGAATGGCTACAGTTCCCTTGTGGGAGCTCTGGTCCTCACTTTTAGCAAGGCTTCCTGGCTCTGGAGGAGAAGATGATGCATCGCTCAGCCTCCTGGAAAGCCTTGACATACTGGCTTTCCTGACAGTGGATGTGCTGTTTTCATCTTCGAGAAGCTCATGACCTTGCTGTTGTTGAGGATGGCTGCTCTGTTCTTACCTTGAGCATTGCTTCCTGGCTCCAGTGCAGACCCCCTAGCCTGCTAGCACAGATCCTTCATCCCGCTGTGCAGACTTTCTAGCTTCCACTACTGACTTTTGGGCTCTTGGCCTCCTGTTGGACTTGTGGGTGGAACTGTTATGGGCTCTACATTGTCCACTGGACTCATGCAGGATATTGCTGTGTGAGTCAGCCCTCAGTTGGATTCTTTGGACTTTAGCTTGTGGATAGATTTTCTGCCCTCTGTTTTATATATGACTCTTTGGGTGACTACTCCAAAATACTTGTATAAATTATGTGTCCTGTACTGTTTCTCCTTGCGTATCCCAGACTACAGCAAGGTTTCTAGGCTAGCCCTGCTGGAATGTGAGATGAACTCTGGGCAGGACTCCTGACCCCTGCAGTTTATGTGGTCCTTAGTGGTGAGATATCACACAGAAACTCCTCTTTCCCAACTATCTGAAGGACTCCTTGGCATTTCAGGGAAGGTGACTGAAATACCCAGGGGCTGACCCACAGTACTGTAACTTTTACACAGTAGCTGACTGCTTTTGTTATGATTATTAATGATTGTGCCTAGAATGAACAATTGGCCACCTGCTTCTCAAATCTGAAGGACAAAAGCATTCATTTTAGAGTAAGAAAAAGTAGGGATTATCATCAATTATTATATTATGGCTCCAAACCAAAAGAATTTTGCATCCTTTTTGCTTTTTCCTATAAAGCTTAACACAAAGCATATTTTAATTTTTTTTTCTATTTTAGGGCAGGGTCTACAGGGTCTCACTACATAGATCAGACTCACAGTGATCCGCCTATGTTCAGCCTCCCAAGCGCTAGGGTTACAGACGCACGCCACCAGGCCCAGTCTCAATCACCATCTCAGCACGTTCCATGGGCAGAGCTGGCCAGCTTGTGGTGCTGGGGATGGAACCCCAACCACTGTGTCTCCTAAGCAGGCACTTTAATCCACTGAGCTATTTGGCCAGGCCTAATTTTTTAAACAAATATTCTACTTATTTATTTATTTGGTACAGGGCCTTGCTACGCCTCTCAGACTCATAGTGATCTTCCTATCTCAACCTTCCCAGTGCTGGGATTACAGGTATGTGCCACCACACCTGGTTTAACAAAGTATATTTAAAAACAAACAAAAAATGCCTCAAACCCTTCAATGTCCCTTAAGCACATCATAGTTAGCCTTACCTGTGAATCCTTACTCAATTAATTGTATATGCAATGCCTGCAACTTCCCTGCTTTCTAAATCCTTTTTTCTTGAATCTCACCTCCACAATCTTTGAGAACTCACCATACTTGTAGTTTTGTACTTCCCACATGCTACCCACATTCCAACTCCTATTATCTGTCAATGTTTCATAGGTATCAGCCTCACCTTTATAACTCATTTACAATTGGAGCCCTGTCACGAACTGTATCTTAATGTATCTCCTTCTGAACCTCTATGTAGCTCCACTATCCTCTACAAATTTAAATAATCTATACAACTCAATTTAATTCGAATTTAACATAGAGTTTAACCCAAATCGTTGTCCTTTGTGCACAGCTATGCCATTGATAAGACTAAATTAAAAATGAAATTCTGACTATAAAATCCTGACTGTCTCAAGAAAGTGTTATAAATGGCACATTCAAGGCTTTTTATCTAGAAGTATGATTCCCTTTTATCCAGAAGTATGCATATATGTCTGCAAAACAGACTTCATGACAAAATTTCCACAGCCTACAGTTAAATAAGAACAAGGAAGAAGATGTAGTTTTTTCGTACAGATACATTTTTTAGTTCTGTAAATGATAATTTTTTCCCCCTATGGATATGTCCTTCCTGTTATTTTGGTGTGACCATGCCTTTGGTTTTATAAGATGATAATAGTATGTATAAAAGTTAGTGCTTGTGTTATTACAATCACTGTTATTTTAAATGTCCTTTCTTAATAAAACAAAAAGTTAGCTTCTCATGTCAATTCTCATTTTGTTTTAAAGAGGATTTTAAAGCCTAAAAGGTTGAGCATTATTAGTGTAACATTCCAAATGATTGGAACAATAATTTGGAAATACTGCACTTTGACAGCCGAGTAAAGGAAAACAGTTCCTATAACTTTTGTAGTAGAGAATGAGAGCAGACGTGTCCTGCTAGTGTGCCTTGTGGCTACACACGGAGCTGCACACTTTGTGAGTCTTTCCGAAGTCCAGAGGGCAAGCTTGGGCTGCCTTTCCTTTCCTTGACTCCGACTCATCCCCGCTGCAGACAATGGAGTGCTACAGATGTGGTCCCCGCGACCTCCAAGACAAGGTCATAAAAGGTCATGTTGCCTCTGCTGTGTTCTCTGGGATGCTTGCTCTTGGAGCTCTGGGCCACCATCCAGAGTTCTCTCTAGGCACTGTCATGCAGAAGACGACACAGGAAGCCACTGCCCTTGGCAGTGCCAGCTGACGCCAGTTTCAGTCATTCCTGTCGAGATACTCACTGCCTTGGACCGTCCAAATAGTCCGCCTTCCACCACAGCCCCATGGAATGACCTCTGTTGGTACCGCAAGAGTCACCTATTGAGCCCTGGTCAAGTTCTTAACCAATAAAAACATGTGACATAATAAAATCATTTAAAGGCCCTAAGATTTGGGGTAATTTGTTACACAATGCCCCATACTTTGGAACAGCGTATTTTCTGAGACACTTCTAGGCACATTTCTTGTGCGAATACCCAAAATATAAAGAATACACTCCTAGGAACCCCTATATGCGTTCTACTTTCAGTTTTAAGGATAATCAGAACAGTTTAATTGTTAATATATAAGCATTTCCAAAGAATATCAGAGCAGCTCCATCAAGGCGTTGCACTTCCCCTTCGCTCCAGCTGCACCCTAGAGTGGGAAAGGGAGTAGGAATGCAGTGAAAGGCTTTCCTCTTGTTCTGCCAAGGGCTCGCAAGGCAATCTCCAGAAATGTCGTTTGTTGAGGGATATTTTGTTTTTAATAAATGAGTTCCAAAATAGGGGGAAGATAGGAACTAAGTGAGTGGGGATTAAAGCAGATGGTTTTTATAGGTGGTGGAGTTGGTAGTGCGGGATTTGGTTTTAAGACGGGAAACTTAATCTTTGTGCAATAGAAAAGAAATCTAGAGAGCGTTTGTCATCAACAAAAGCATATCAATTAGCTCCTAGGGATGAGCAGAAGGGTGTGAATTCCATGCGCTCCGAAGTGTGCTAACTGCAATGTGGCTGATTAATAAAGCTCAGAAGCCACAGGAGTCAGAACCTCAGGGCCTCCTAGGAAGCAGGGTCTCTTTGGCTTTCTGTGCACACACACACCCTCTCCTGGAGTGCACCCCTACCCCCTTCATGTTTCTCCCATGCTGAGAGGCCAGGTGGGATGAACTAGGAACTACTTAAAGCCCAGACGCTGACTCTCAAAGCACAAACCAGACTAGAAGCAGTGAGGTCTCTGGAGGGCAGGGGAGCATTGTGCCTGGTGGGCTCACAGCAGGCTGCTCTGAGAAGTCAGGGCTTCAGGTGAATCACGCTCCCACCACGCAGGGGAGTGGGCTAGGCTGTGGTGGTGTGGCAGGGCTCTGCCCCACTCACCTGCTACCCAACCCAGCAGCCTCTGGAGGGATGCTACCAGCAGGACTGTGGGACAGACAGAGCTGACAGCTGCACCAACGCCTCTATCACTGATGAGCTGCTCACCCAAACAGCCAGACTCATTCGATCCCTAGGTCGTTGGTTAGTTCTCATTTCAAAAGTTCTGATTTTAGGGTCAGCTCCACAGTTCAGCAGACTAAAGCACCTGCTTAGGCAGAGGGTAGCGCCTGGGGGTTGAGATGGCGATTGAGACTGGACGTGGTGGTGCATTCCTGCAATCCCAGTACTTGAAAGTCTGAAAACAGGATGATCACTATAAGCCCCATCTACGTAGTGAGATCCTAACCAGATCTCACCTAGTGGGAATCATCCTGAGGTCCAAGATTGTTTCCAGCACACATGCAGAACTTTCCTCCAAAGGGGCTGATGAAGCAATTATTCATTCTGCTTCAATTTTGTTCAATAAAGTGTGTTTTATGCTTTTATTTTGTAGGATTTTCTTTCATACTCAGTAAATGGCAATGTCTTCCATCAGAACTCAGTGAGGTCAGTAATACTTTAGACAATGGCCCATTAAGAGTAGAAGAGAGGGGTAGGTGTGCTAAGGTACTTAATACAGGTATAATAGCACCAAGTGAGTGTAAGATCAGTAGGGTGCTGGAAGAATTCATTAAGCCAATGGGTACCCCATGTATTCTTAGCAAGAAAAGAACAGGGCGGCAGGTTTTCCTCTTCATGGTCAAATCTTTCCCTGGAGCTTCTTTGGAACATCATTTCAGAGGTACTAAAACTCCTGCAGCCTCCATATCTTTTGACAAGGAAGGATGATTTCTACTCACAATAAAATTTAGTGAGAACCTTTATTCTATGAACTTTGCACTGCACACAGTTAGGAGAAAGGTGAGAGCTGGCAAAGAAAGAGATTTGTTCGCCATAGGGCATCATGACAGCGAAGCAAATTGGGAGAGAGGGTGACACAGTAGAAGAAAAGCCCTGAAACCAATGGCTCCCACAGCAGACCTGTGGACCATGCACCCAGGCATGTGGTCAAAAACTAAGGTCCTAAATGACACCATCTGCACAAGGTCAAGAGGAATTTCATAAGCAATTTTCCACTCATGGATCTAACAACGTGAACTTTTGTAGAACTTCCTAGAACCCTTCCATACTTTCTTAGCCTGCTTTGTGTTTGTGTCCACCATAGTCACAGGTCCACATACTATTAGCCAAAGTGAGGACATAGGAGCGTCACTCTGGGATCAGAAGCATTGGGCAGCATCTGGTGCTGGGTACGCAGGGGCTGAGCCAGGAAAAGTTGAGAATATCATGTTGGGTCACAGGAGGCAGAGATCAGAGGGCCACTAGGGGCTCAACTAGCAGGAAAATGTGTCCAGTAGAAAACAACTAAGCCTTCCCTCATGGGTGGGAAGGACATGCTTCTGGCCTGTGGATTCTGACTCTTCAAGAGGTCACTGGCTTATGTGCAGGGTCTAGGGGCTCAGGGCATTAGGACACTAGTGCATTTATTCAAGAAATTTAGGAACCCTCCCACCTCTACACATTAAACGGGCCTTACAGATGTGGGCTGCTGTTGTACGGAGTAACCAGTTAGAGGCTTGCCACATAGCCTGGTGGGAGTCTGGAAAGTGGATTCTGGGAGCTGTACCTCAAGAGCAGAACCCAGTTGTCCTGTCCCACACACTGAGATACTGCCTTTCTCATGGTGTGAAGTGCTTCCTCAAGGTTGCATTCTCAAGCTGGATTAAAGCCTGGCTATAAAGAGCTGGTAAAGAATTGGATAGTGGGTTCTTGGTCTGAAGACTTTTCACCACCAGCCACTCTGTGGAGCCAGGTCCAGCTTCAGACATTTGGACAAATGAACCCACCTCTCTGGCCATAAGTGTCACCATGTGTAAAGCAGAGACAATACTGGGACCTTTTGGCTATTCTAAAGATAACAATAAATTAAACATTCGATAGTACTTAGAACTGTGTCTGAAACACAGTAAGACCTATTTAAGTATTTGTCAGTATTTGGTTATTATAGGGTTATTACTGTAGGTTTTCCCATTTGTAATAACAAGTAAATGTGTCCAACTTCAGCTCATATACACACACCGTCTCAGTCACTTTCATTTCACTGAGACACAATAGCAAACACTTACAACTCTAAGGAGGAAAGGTTTATTTTGGCTCACAGTTTGTTGGCTCACCACAGTTTTAGACTGTAGTTATATAGCTCCAAATCTGGGTGGCATGGCACAAGAGAGCTGTTTATGGCCTGACATGGGAACCAGACAGAGATCAAGGGAGGAGGAGGGAGGGAGACCCTTCCAGGCCAGGCTCCCATGTCCCACCTCCTCCCACCAGACTTTACCTCCCCAAATTATATTCAGCTATAAACTCTTCAGTAGACTAATTTACTGATGAGTATCACATCTCCATGATCCAATAACCTCCCAAAGACCCCACTTATGAGTGCATGGGCTTTTGGGGGGGGAGTCATCTATGGACAGACCAGAATACACACTATCATTGCACATACACAACTCTGAAAGAGTCATGGCAGCTTGGGAGCTTTTTCTCCTACTAACTAGTCCTGTCTAAGGCTACCAAGATATAGAGGATATAGAACTGGAAGGAAATGAGAAATTGAGCCAAGCTACTCACTTTGCAGCCAAAACATAGTCTGATTGCAGAGGTAATTTTACATTAGAACCAGGAATTGAGTTCAGAAAAATGAATTCCTCAGTGTTCAGAAGGTGCAGATTGACATAATGAAACAAGGTCCCTGTAAACCAGCGTTACTGCTGTGGATCTTAAGCCTGGGCTGTTTTCCCTTCCAGTAGCACAGTCCAGTGTAAAAACACCCTGAATTCTGTGGGAGAGGGCAGCTACATAAAGATGCTGGGGAGGGGGCACAGGAATGGTGCTGTGGTACACACCTTATTCAGGTAACACTGGCCTGGCTTTGATTCCTCTCAGGGCTTCATTCTGCAGTATATAAGACAAGTATAGAAAGCCCCATGTGTGTCACAGGGCCCCCTGTCCAGACATGTCCTCTGAGGAGGAGGATACTAAGCACTGGCAAACTTGACTCTGATTTCTAGCTAATGGAAAATTGGCTCAGCTGGTGAAAGCTCAGGCAACTAGGACTAAGGTTTGTGGGTGATTTGGGCTCTGAGGCAAGCCAGTTGGCTCCAGTTTTGTGCAAGGAGCAGAACAATGATCACACCAAGGCTACATTCTCCAACTTGGAAGTAAAGGAAAACAATACAATGTTTCCTGTGGCCCCGTGGATGGGGTCAGCTCTCTACTGGTTTGACTCTGACTGACAAACATTTGCAAGAGTTACATAACAGTAAACTACTGCTTTGGGAGGGGTGAATTTTTAATCAGTTTGTTCTGGATCCCGCTCTTTCCACACTTAACAAATCCATTGGTTTAAAATGAATTTCCTTACACAGAAATTTGATTTGAAACTGTTTCAGTGCTATTTGTTCAATGAAATTGTGAAAAAAAAAAAGAATTTCCTTTACTTCTGAAAGAGCTTGCAAGTCCTATTAGTGAGGGAATTCCCCTCCCATCCTTTACCTTCACCTTGTCTCTGGACATACTATTAATATTCAACCCAGCAGGGCAGAAACGATATGAAGAAACTCAGGGGGCATGGCAATCATGAGCCCAGAGCAAGCCAGGGACAGGAGGAGCAAACCTGAAGCACTTGTAACCCACCTCCTCTTGCAAGCCTCTTCTGTGATCCAACCTGATTCTTGGCAGAGAACAGGGGCCTCGTGACATCTCTGGTCACCTCTCATTCTCCTGTTTGCCACTTCTGCTCTCTGCCCCATTGCCTCCCTCCTTGCCACTACACACATCTAGTTCCTGACTCTGTTGAGCACTGGCTGGATCTTTTCCCCCTTGACCTTATCCTAATAAACCAACCCCAAGTCAAAGGGTATTATACATCCTCATCAATAATAAATGGGAACAAATGGTCAATACACAACCTATAGGTATGAAGGTCAAGCCAATCTCAAATAGTATATACCATAGGATCACACTCCTATGGTACCCTGAAGAAATCAGACAGGAAGAACAGTCAGTGGTCATGAAGAGTCAAGGCTAGGGATATGCTGTAATCATAAAGAATACCATGAGTCTACTTGTGATGCAATGGCTGGGGAATCTGTATGGGGATTACACAGATATATATGTGATAGAATTGCTTCAAACTCTTCTATCCCCAAGAGTGAACATAGAAAAAGTTCTAAGATAAATCAAATTTACAGTTGAGGTAACAGCTTTCTAGTTTTGGCCATGTAGTATGTTTATGTGAGATACTGTAATGTCATCATGATGGGTAAGCTGGCACTCTCCATACTACTAGGATTCCCACTTGTTTCTCCTAATTCACATGTAGCCTCAAAAGTTAGGTCCTATTCACATCCTTTGCACTCCCCAAAAAGAAAAAATGATCTGCAATGTGTCAAAGCCAAAATGTATCTTAATGCCCTTCCTAATGTACACAACACACGTAGAATTTAATAGCAAGTTAACAAAGCCCTGACATTTAAAAAAAATAAAATAAAGAGTGAAGTAAGTCATCACTGAAGTTGTGCTATGCCTTTAGTGACACAGCCAAAACTATGGGCCCATAAAAGGGGACGACACTCCAATAAAATGTGCCATACTGCTCAAATCTGGCTTTTCATTTCATGTTGTTTTCTATAGCACCATTGTCATTCAGCTGTGCATGTGGTAAATTTCTTCCTGGCATGAGCAGTGGTCCCTGGTGTATGAAAGTATTGTAAGGAATACGATCTCAAGACTATTTGAGAAAGGAACAAGGTTATTCTCGACAGTTACATGTTTCTGAAAGGCATCATGGAGCCAGAGTAAAATAACTCAATACTTCTCAGTAAGATTATTCAAAGGAAACAAGAGCCTTAAACATTGTTCTCACACAACTTGTATGAAACTTCAGTACCCGATACTCACAACAGAATGCAGGAAAGGTTTATTCTGGCTTATTCCAGAGAGGCGTGGCAGAGGGTCATGGCAGAGGAGAAACAGAGCCTGACAGAAGGAGAGAGGGATCCAGGAAGGAGGAGCGAACTCCACACCATCAGGCCATGCCCACTGACCCACTTCCTCCAACCAGGCTTCAGCTCCCAACATCACATCCAGCTAAAGCCCACTGGTGGACTAATCCCGTGATGAGTGTCACAAGCCCATTATCCAGTCAACTCCCTAAGCCCCACTTATGGGTACATGAGGCTTTGGGAAGTGCCCAGAAGTAAGCCATAACATCATCTTAACTGATAGAAGGCCAAATATACCGACTACATATCTTGCTGATTCTCAGAAGACAGTAGGGGCAAAGTGTTTATGGATATATATTGACTATGAGGATTAGAAGAAGGGAACGTGCTGACTAGCAAACTCTAAAACATCACTGTCTGTCCTACTGTACCCAACCAGGGACTCTGAGGTGTTTATCTTTGTTTTTGTACAGGTTCCTTCCTTATGAAATGAGTATAAATTTATAGAAAAATGAATTTATTGCTTTCCTGTGAAACCAAGGAGAACATAAACTTGAAGGGTTCAAGGAAGGTCCTGACCTAGCTACTGAACATTTACAATGATAGTGCATTAGAAGTCTGACTTGGCTTTCATTGGGAAAGTTCTTGCATTTGACCTGTGTAAGAAAAAGAACTCCAAGAGCGGAGGGACTCCGTGTGGGGCTGGGGTGTGGGGCTATGAAAGACCCAAGGCAGGTGGGAGCAGGGCTGGGCCAACAGCACCAATAAAGAACATGGTACCATTAAAGAGATTATACACTGGCCTGGGCAACCTGAAACTGGCTCATGGAAGAAACCATTAGCAAGCAGAGCTCCTTTATACTATGCAAGCTTAATGCAAAAATATTGGTTAGAAGAGAGAACAGCTGGCCACAGTCAACCATGTATGCATTCATTTGTTCCTTCCATTATTCTTTTTTAAATATTTATTTTTTCCTTCCATTGTTCCAAAAGCATTTCTGAGTAATAAACATCTGCCAGGCTTCATAATATCAATAACTGGGTCAGGCCTTGGTAATCAAAAATAAGTAGAACAGACTGACCAAGGAGCATTCCATAAGGACAGGAACTATGATCTTTGCTGGGGTGTGTTCAAGGCCGAGGTGGCATGGCAGACCTCAGGATTCCGTGTGCTCTAATTTAGTGAAATATTAGCATTATTTCCATGAATCACAAGTTTTCATAATCTGATCACTTTTCTACTTCAATTAGGTCTAGAAAAGATTCCACAGATCCCACAGAAAAGAAATGTAACTGATTCTTCACAGGATAGAGTTTAGGTCGCTCTGCTCTTGACGATCCATAGATACAGAGGTAAGGTGGGCCAAGGTGGTCATACTGAAAAGGCAGGTCAGGTTCATGGCACACAAAACACGCCAGGGCTCAGTGCACCAAATCAGCCCTCTCCCCATTGATGTGACTGCTGTCCAGTTATCTGACAGGATGCCATGTAAAGTGCACACAGGACTCCTACCAACCTTGTCCTGTTTAAAATGCATTGAGATGCTTCATCTTCCATAGAATTTCAGCATCAGAGATACTAGACTGGACGAGAGTGTTAAGCATTTGCGATAATCCACTCACTCGGCAGACAACCCAACTTGGAAGAAACCCAGGGTTCCTGATTTCTCTTACATGTTCTACAAGCGTTTTAGGCTCTTTCTTACAAGAGTTCTACACAGCATTTGCTGCACTGTGGATGTTACATGGCCACTGCTAAGTCATTAGAGAAAACTGCAATACTTCTAGCATCACTAAATGCAAATTAAGCAGTAATAAAATATGCGGTCATATCAATCCTCTGAATATTTCAGAGCCGGTGTCCTACAGCTAGAGTTGACATTACCTCAAACTCTGGAATATAACTGTCTGACAGTTCCCCTCTCATGACCACGTCAATGGGTTTTTCTTTTTTTTTTTTTTTGTATCATTGGTGTTCCAGTAATCTTATTAACCTACTGGCTCACAGAGCTTGTTACTCTGAAAATAGCTTTCTTTTCTTTTCTAAGCCAAACTTACCCAAAAGCGTCAATCTAAAAACTATAAATAACCCAAGTGGAATCATTAGTGACATGGAAATGTAGGCTACAGCTCACAGAACTGAGTAACAGGTTGAATTTCAAACTGGAGAACTAGGTGATAAGATCCCAGTGCTTTGTTGCTTTTGCCCTGGATTCTATAGTTATTAAAATGGCACCACACGAAGGAATATGTATAGGTACACTTGACCTAACTTTGAAAAGGTTAGGTCAATTAATTTCCTAGCAATCCTACATGTCTACCTTTTAAAACGAGTTCTATAGATTATAGTTGACATACTATTGAATTCACCCATTTAAAAGCACATAATTCAATAGTTTGTACATGCAACTATAATCACCTCTATTTTGAATTTTGTGTCATTTCAAAAAAAAGAAATTATATGTATTAACTGTCAGAACCCCCTACCTCACTCTGCCTTCCTATCCCTCTCAGTTGGGGACAACAAATAATCTAGTATAATGTACAGCCTTCTGGGTGTTTCACATAAATGGAATGATATATCCCACGTCTTTTGTGATTGGCTCCTCTCCTTTAGCATAATCTTGTCTCGGTTCATCCAGGATGAACATGTATTTGTACAGATTGCTTTTATGGCCATGCAGTATTACCAATGAAGGCATCTACAGATTTTGTTTTCGTAGTTGCTAGTTTATGGACATTGAAATTGTTTGCGTCTTTTTGTCTGTTATGAATGGTGCTGCCATAAATACTTTGTCTTGGTGTGGACTACTGTTTTCATTTCCCTTGGGTGTATACCAGGAGGGGAATTATTGGGTCATCTGATAACTCTATGATTAAATTATGTGAGAATGTGGCAGATTTTCTCCAAAGTTGCTGGATATTTAACACTCTCGGCAGCAGTATGAGGGATCCAATTTTTCCAAATCCTTGATGCAATTTGTTATGGTTTGTGTCTAGATGTCCCCCCAAAGCCTCATGTAAATAATGGGGCACACGCAGCTGGAGGAGCAATGAGTGGCTTCAGGGGCGGGACTAGAGAAAGAGGGCGGGGCCAGAGGGGGCAGAGCCAGAGAGGCACGAACTGTTACACTGGCTGGCCTGTGCTTTCTGAGAGATGTGGAAAGGGTCATCCTGGACATGGCAGCGCCCCAGCCTCTCCTCCTGTGTCTTGAAACCTCCAGTAACTGTGAACTAAATAAACCTTTCCTTCCCTCATTTTGAGTGTTGGGCATTTGTCCCAGCAACAAGAGAAGAGTAACTAATACATACTTGTTACTTCCTGACTCTTTGATCTAACCATCTTTTTTTTTTTTTTTAATGTAATTAGTACTTGGTCTACGGGATCTCACTACACAGGTCAGACTCAATGATCCCCCTGTTTTCAGCCTCCCAAGTGCTGGAATTACAGGCGTGCACCACCATGCCCAGTCTCAGTGGCCACCTCAATGTGCCCCAGGGGCGAGGCCTGCATGGCACACCAGGAATTGAACCTTGTTTCCTGCGCCTGCCTAAGCAGGCACTTTAGTCCCCTGAGCTATCTGGCCAGCCCTTTGTCTAGCCATCTTAACAGGCATGAAATATTTCATTTCAATTTGCATTTATGGATGACTAATGATGTTTGTGTGCTTACTAACCATTTGGAAATCTTTGAAGAAATATGTATTAAATGCTATTGTATATTTTTGATGTCTTTTTAATATTCCACATAAAAGGTCTCTTTGCATTCTGCAAACAAGATCATCACGTATACACACTACAAATATCTTCTCATTCTGTGGACCATCTTCCTACTCCTTTGTGGAGTACTTTAAAGCACAATAGGCTTCAATTTTGAGGTATCTCTGAATAATTGGCCTACGGTAGCAGCTCTGTCTTTTTACTTCTGCCATTCTATCCTCCACAGGTCACTTCTATTGCCTATACTTCTGGTACAAAATTTAATTTCCTGAATTTTTGGTTGGTACCTTTTCATGACTCGAATCCTTTGTTACATCAACTGTATGCAACATCATACAGTTGTATGAAGTTGTTTTGCTCAGCTAACTTCTTATTAGTGTCTTCTGTAAACTCGTGATGTTCTAAGTCCATTATCTGTTTAGTTGTATTTTCTGGAGTTTTCCAAGAGCCTTCCTGGCATGGTTTGATCTCCTCACTTATCTTTTGGAATAATTCAGCCGCAAGACTTTTGTTTTCCTCTGCCCTCGATACCCCACCGGTCACAGCTTTGATGGAGTTGAATATTTTTTGAAAGCATTTTCCTTTCTTGTTTGCTCATCAATTATTGCTTTGTTCTGTTTTGTGCTGAAGTTGCTGACTGATTAAAGTGGAAGGCTTTATTGCTTCATGGAGATTTCTTCAGTTAGTGTCTACCTCTCAGTGATGCACTCTAGCTGTGGCTGTTAGCCTGTCTCAGCCCCAAGATCTGAACACCTCCATTTATTAGGGAGGGAGGCTGCAGTGCAGTGGGGTTGGTACCTCGTTCTCTGGGAATGGGCCACATTATAATGACACAAAGGCATTCCAAATACTGGCATAGACAGAAACTGATTATAGCAATGACTATGCCCCCTTGGCAATTGCAGTAAGACCAGCAACAGTATGAGTGTCAAAGACAAATTGGATATTGATGTTCCTTAAGAACCAGTAACATATGACACTTAACCACAGAAAAAATCTATAATTATAGTAGATTAATGGCAAACATATATCTATAATTATAGTATAAACACTACGACAAACTAAATATTGACATTCAGTGAATGTCTACTAAACGCAACAATAACCCCACATAGTATAGAATTAACTGCTAAAGATTCAGAAAGCTTAATGTGATACTAGTAAACATGGAGGAGGTAGGGAACTGGAGAATGAAAGAAGTAGAATTTCAAAAATTAATGGAGGATGAGGAGAGAAAAGGGAGACAAAGGATCTTACTGACGAGTAAAGGTAAATTAATAGCATTAAATAAAAGGAACAAAATAATGAAAAAGAGGAAAATAAAAGGATGAAAAATAATTAAAAGAAGAAAATATGAAAGATGCAACCCCTCCAAACACCAATAAGTAAAAAGAAGACCTCCTCCCAACCCTCTGTCTTGTTGGATAAGTGGTTTCTTCCCAGGAGCCAGTCTTGAAGGCCAGCAAGGTAATGATTTTCTCTGCTTAGCTTTATGGCCTGTGGGGGTTTGTGAGGTGTCCCCACCCTGCCAGGGCGCCCTCTGTTCATATGGTCTATGGCAACCCTCCGAGCTAAGGCATGTCCTTGCTCACAAGCAACCAGACCCCTGGTCGATGTTGGACGCAGGCAGTAGAACATGGACTCAAGCACATCACCAGGCTTAATGCCAGTATTTTCAGATCTGGCCACTTCTGAAAGCCACTCTGGTTTCTCCTGAGGTAGGGTGTGGCCCAGGCTTCCTGGCTTGCACTTAAAACTCCTCAGAGGATCTGAGCCCAGACTGCATTTTCTATACTCTTTCTTGCCTTGTCACTGTGGGAGGATAACACTGCAAACTCTGAAGTGAAGTTGTTCTGTGGCTCAGTCTTAAACAATTAACTCCTTCCCCAAATGGCACTCGATTGGACACTGCCAATATTGCAGGTGAGCCGCTGGGTTTCTCCTCCAATTCTAGCTTGTCATGGATGCACCATATTTGGAGTAAAGCCCATATTGTCTTTGTTGTTTACAAGAGCCATGAGTTTCTCTTGGGACCAGCATGGGGCAGGTTCCATTACCTTCCCCTGGGAGCTGCTGTAGCTCTGGAGTTTGCCTTCTCTTCCATGTACTGGCCTTGCTCATGATCAGCTCAGTCGCATGGTCAGTGCATCTGCTGCCCCACGCCAGCGGGGAGCAAAACACTGAGCCGTATTGGAGGTGGTGGGTGGCCAGTCAGGGGGCAGAATCCAAGAGCAGAGTTAGCTATGGGTGAAAGCGGTGGGGACGGGCTCTGCCTGCGGTCCATGGGAGCCGGTTCCACCTGAGGTCTGCAAAGGCAGGTTTCCTTTGATGTTCGCAGGAGTGTATTTGGACCTTAATTTTTATAAATTCCAATGTGTTTAAATTTTTTATGTATTCATTCCAGGGTCTACAGGGTCTTACTTCTCAGTTCAGATAGTAGTGATCTTCCTGTTTTCAGCCTTCCAAGCCCTGGGATTAAAGGCGAGTACCACCACGCCCAGCCTCAGTCACTGTCTCTGCGCGCCCTGGATGGGTTGGCTGGCACAAAGTCCAATGTATTTGGGTCTTTCTCTTATTGCTTGTATTTTGGTGTTGCTCTAAGAGTACTTTCCCAAGCTGAAAGTCATGAAGCTTCATTTTCTTCTAAAAGTTCTAGCTCTTACTTCCTTTATCTTATATAAATGTTTGACACATATGAAATTAACTTATGGTCTGAGGTAAGGGTTCAACTTCATTTCTTTATTTTTATTCTTACTGTTCACAGAACTAGTGATGGCATTCTTTGTGGGGAGTTGGTATAGGTCCCTAGCACCTCTTAATCCTTTCCACTTCTTCCTTTCTCCTCCCTCTCTTGATCTCTCAGTCAATTTCCCATTGAAAAAGATCTCTCTCTGTTTCCTATTTCCTGTTACCTATCTTTTATTTTGATCTTTGAATTGTTCACACGTTGGATTTCTTATACAGAGGAACTAGGTATATATGTTTAAAATTTTGGGTCTAATTGGTTTTACTTGAACATAATGATCATAAGGGACATCTATTTTCCTACGGATGACTCAAATTTATCCTTCCTATGGCAGACTAGTTCTCTACATTTTTCTTTAGCCATTCATTTATTGATGGGAATAGAGGTCACTTCTAAGATTTGTGCTGCTATAAACACAGGTATACCTGTGTCACTGTACCATAATATCTTTAATCCTTTTAAGAAGATACTATGGCTCTAAGTATCTTACTTGATAGCTGGGTCAAATAAAATTTCTTTTTCTTTTTTTTTTTTTTTTTTTTGAGAAATCTCCATATTGATTTTCTTTTTTTTTTTTAATTTATTTATTTATTACAGTGTCTCACTATACATCATGGACTCTTTTTTTGCGGGAGGGGGGCGATCAGCTCAGCTCACCCTGGAGGAGGGGCTGGCACGGCATGTGGTGCTGGGGATCGAGAGCTTGCGGTCCCTGAGAGCTTGCTTAAGCTTGCCAAAGCAGGCGCTTTAGACCACTGAGCTATCTTGCCAGCCCTCCATATTGATTTTCATGCTGGTTGTATAGTTTATATTTCCACCAGCCATGTAAAGGGTTTCTTCTCTTGCCCCTGTAGCCTTGCCAGTATTTGCTATTATTTGATTTCTTGATGGCTATTCTTTCTTGAGTAAGATGAAATTAGTGTTGTTTTAATTTTCATATCTGTAATGGCCAGTGATGTTGAGCACTTTTCATGTAATTATTGGCTATTTGTACTTCTGAGAAATGTCTATTTGTTTTAGTAGCCCATTTTTTCACTGGATCTTTCATTGTGGGGAGGGTTTAATTTTTTAGTTCTTTATACATGCAAGGAATTAGTCCTTTTTATGAAAAATACTTGGGAAATATTTTTCCCATTGGGTAGATTGTCTGTTCACTTTGTTGGCTGTTTCCTTAGCTGTGCTGAAGCTTTTAAATTGGATATAATTTCATTTATGGATTCTTGCTATTTTCTTCTACAGTCAGAGTTTTGTTAAGGAAGTCCTTGTTTACGTCATCAAGAGTTTTATCTATTTTACTTTCCAGCATATTGCTTTGTTTTAATACTTAGATCTTTGATCTATTTTATTTTAGTACATAGTGAGAGATATGGGCCTACTTCAGCCTTCTGTATGTGGAGAGGCGGTTTTCCCAGCAACATTTGTTGAAGAGGCTTTTAGCCAATCTATGTTTTCGGCATCTTTGTCAAAGATCAGATGGCTGAACATGCCCGGGATTGTCTCTGTATTCTCTGTTCTATTCCACTGATCCACGGATCTACAGATCTGTGTTTGTGCCACTATTTTGCTGTTTCTCTCAGCTTTATAATTTGCAACTCAAGAGTGGGATGGCTCTAATTTTGCTATTGTTTCTTAGGATTAATGTTGTTATTCTAGGTCTATTGTGGTTCCATATGAATTTAGGACTGCTTTTCTAACTCAGTGAGGAACGCTACTAGCATTTTGATTGGAACTGCATCAAATCTATACATCAGTTTCGGCAGTATGGGTATTTTGACAATATTGATTCTACCTATACAGAAACCTATTTTCTGATGTGCACTTTAAAATCTCCTTTTTTAGGGTACACATGATTGATTTCACTAGAGAGATCATTTACTTCCTCTTTTAGGTTATTTCCTAAATATTCAATTTTTCTTGAAACTAGTAGAAATCTTATTGCTTTCCTAATTTCTCAATGGGTTCATTATTAGTGAACAGGAATGCTACTGACTTTATGTATATTGATCTTGTGTCTGGCTACCTTGGTGAATTTATTTCTTCATTGCAGGAGTTTTCTGATGGAAGCCTTAGATCTTCTACATAAGGAACCATGTCGTCTGTGAATGAGGATGATCTGAGTTCTTCCTTTCCTATATGTATCCTTTTAATTTCTTTCACATGTCTGATCGCTCTGGTTAAAATTTTTAGTACTAAATTGAACAAGAGTGGTGATAATGGGGCTGGCGAGATAGCTCAGTGGACTAAAGAACCTGCCTAGGCAAGCGTAGGCAAGTGCAGAGACTGTGGTCCGATCCCTGGCACCACATGCTGGCAGGCTGAGCCAGCCAGAGCCCTGGCACGGTAGCACATGCCTGTAATCCCAGTGCTGGGGTGGCTGAAAGCAGGAGGATCACTACAAGTCTCAGCTGCATAGTGAGACCCTGTACCAAATGCATTAAAAATAAAACAAACAAACAAAAAAGCGTGATGATAGTGGGCACCCTTATCTTATTTTTGATTTTTAGAAGCCAAGTTTTCAGTTTTTTCGATTTAATATAATGTTGGCTGTGTGTCTGCCATAAATGAAGCTTTTTCAGATGGAGGTAGTCTTTCTTCTTCAGTTTTTAAAATTATGAATGATTGCTGAATTTTTCCAAAGTTTCTTTTTGTACCTATTGAGATGATTATGTGATTTTTATCCTTGCTTCTTTTTTTGTGATGCATTAATTTATTTATTTGCATGGGTTGAACCAAACTTGCATTTCTAGGATAAATGCTACATGATCTTGATATATAATTTTGTAATGATTTGCTGCAATCTTTCTGGCAGTTTCCTGAGAGCTTGTTTGGAGGCTGTAGTAGCACCGCTGCTCGTATACCCTTGACCGAGGAATGGTCCTCCTCTATCGGGGGTGCTCGTCCTCTCTGACCTAGAAGGCATCTTTGGGAGGGACACACATGGATCACTGAGGGAGGAAGGGGACACCCGCTTCACCAGCCAGATCAGCCAAATCAACCCTGGCGATCAATGGGGTGTCAGATGTCACAGCCAGATCACCCTCACATCCTCTGGCAGTTCCTTGTTGAGGATTGTTGCATCTATTTTCTTTAAAGGGATTGGTCTGCAGTTTTGTTCTTTAGTTTAGTCTTTGTCTGATTTTGGAGTAAAGGTAATGCTAGCTTTTGGGAATAAATTTGAAAATACTCATTCCCTTTTATTTGAATAATTTGAGGAGTATTTCTGTTAGACCTTCCTTGAAATTCTTGTAGAATTCTCTGGTGAATCTATCAGGTTCCAGGTTGTACTTACTTGATAGTTTTTTTTTTTTTCTTTCTTTTTTCTTTCTTTCTTCACAGAACTGGGGATTAAACTCAGGCCCTTGCACTTGCCACTGAGCTATCTCCCTGGCCCCTTATTTGACAGTTTATTTATTTATTTATTACTGCTTCAGTATCATGGCTTGTTATTGGATTGTTCTAGGTTTTTACATCTTCTTAATTTAGTTTTGGTAATTCATGTGTATCTAGGAATCTATACATTTCTTTCTGATTCTCTAATTTTTTGAGCACAGGTTTTCAAAGTAGTTATTATAAATCTGGATTTTTAATGGTGTCCTTTGTGATTTCACCTTTTCCATTTACAATTTCACTGACTTGGATCTTTTCTTTCCCTCTCTGATAAGATTGGGCAAGCATTGTCTATTTTGTTATTCTGCGAGTCATTAATTCTTTGTATATATAAGTCTCAATCCCATTCATTTTTACTCAGTTGAATTATTTCCTCCTTGTCCTAGCTAAAAAAGAACAAGAGCAGTCCACGTCCAAATGGAGGATTCGAGTCAGCTCCACCTGATGGAGTGGGCAACCGACTGGTAGTTCCCATGCGCTCCACCTGAACTCTACCTCTTCATAATTAATATCTGACTACCTCAGCCTTTGTATTTCAGCAAAGTTCATTGCATTTCACAGTTCAATTAATCCAGTTTTTCAATTTTGAAGAATAAATAAAAGGAGATAGATAGGAGCAGCGAGCAGGCCCTGCCTCCTCTCGCACCGCCCATGTGTCTCCTGTGTGTATCCCAGCTGTGATTGTTGGCACATGGAAGCAAATACACACAACTTTCCCTTTGTAGGAGATAACTAATATTTTTTCAGCTGCTCCAGTTTATGATATAATCATATTATCTAAAGCATTATCTCAAATCAATATATACTATGAAAGTACCTTATAGTCAATTGTTGAACACAGGTTTGTCTCCTTCTCCTTAAAAAACACATTCAAACTAAATTTAGCGGTTCATCTGATGCATGTCTTTCATTCTCCTGGAGCAGCTTTCCTGCTGCCCCTGCCAGAACCTTCTGTCAGCCACGCCCTGCAAGCACCAACTCATTAAGAACACCTCCTCCTTCCTCGAATGCCTGCTTCTCTTGGCCTTCAGACAGCTGAGAGGCTTTCCTCCTTCAACTCATTTGGTCGAGGACTCTCCCCTGTCGCTCACTGAGGATCTATCTCCAGTCCCCATCTCCCCTTGCTCTCTCCCCTTCAAAATGCCATGCACTCCTGCAGGCTCTGTTGTGCTCCTATGCCAAGAGCTCGCCAAAACCCATCTCTGCCCTGGTGGTTTCTCCTGATGAGCCTGATTGGCATCTGAAAAGAAGCAAAAGCTTACCAAGCATTACTTATGTAATGGTTTGTGTCTGGTTGTCCCCATAAAGCCTCATGCAGTCATGGGGCAGGGACTTCTAGAGTTTGAGATTAATTCATAATCAAGGCTGAGATTAGGGGTCTTAGTACTGCTGGGATTATGGGTGTGAGTACTACACCCAGCCTGGGACATATAGCTTGAATGCAACTTAAGGGACACAGACTTGCTCTCTGCTGCCATTGTTGCTGCTACTTCTCCGGTTGGATCTTGCTGTTTTGCTGACTTTCACCACCATGAACACTGCCCTCTGCCATGAGCCAGTCTGCCTTGGAGCCAGTGGAGTATGGCCTGAAACCTCCAGTAACTGTGAACTACATAAACCTTTCCTTCCTTCATTTTGAGTGTCAGGTATTTGTCCCAGCAATGAGAGGAGAGTAACTGAGACAACTTCCTGCCCAGACTCTGCTATGTGTTAAGGGAAGCTTGTGAGTGAGACACACTTAATTCTTGTACTTACAACCCAGTGCAACAGACCTGAGCATCTGTCCTACACATGGGCCCTTCCTCCTCCAACCCATAATTCCAGTCTCTAATTAGGTTGATTGGGGCTCAGAACTCAAACTGTCTGCTGCAGCTCATCAACTGTTGCAACTTCACAGACAAACATGTTCCTCGCCCTTCGCTCACCCGCAGCGAGGCCCTCTGCCCTCTGCACAGACCAGACAATTTCAGGTGTGTTTCTGAGACTCTCTCACCTAAAACTGACCTTCTCTACCCATTCTGCACAGTTGCCTGCCTGTCAAGAGTTCCCGCCAGGCCAGTCCTCTGCTGAAACATCAGCCACTCCTTGCCAATGCCACAGTAACTTTACTTAGGGCTCTCCATGCCCACGTAGATCCCAACCCACCTTCCAATCACCCCCCTATATGTATATTCTACTTCAACAATTTATTCACAATGCTTAATCCAAGATGCTCACGCATGTGCACCTTTGCTCAGTCTGTCCTATCTCCCAGGACTATCTGGCTCTCACCCATTTTTCTGCATCTCCAAATTCTACCCATGATTCAAAGCTCTGGTCAAACACCACAATGTTTTGAAGCCTTTCTTTAATCCATTCCCCTTTCAAACAGAACAAATCTCTCAATTCCCTCACCACTTGCATGAAAAGTGTCTTATACACAGAGTTTGTGTCTGGTTGATCTTTGAATTTGTCACACAACAGAGTGCAACAGTGTCTTGCGCTGCTTGGCAAGAACACGATGAATGAATAGATGGGGCCTTTCCTGCTATTTCTTTTGTGTGAAAATGGCAAAACTTCATTAAATTTTGGCCATGGCAACTGTTTAAACCAAAATGACATCTACAGCCCTCACCATCACCACTGATAGGGGTGCCATTGCTTCTTGGCTGGGAAGTCTAGCAGCTTGAGGAACAGTAGGGCTCACAGTGAGGTCAGAGTGCTGCTTAAAGCAAGGTTCATGCCTGCAGGCTCAGTATCACCCAGAGCTTGTTAACATGGAACTCCTGGCCCCTACTCCAGATTTTCAGCATTAAGACCAGGTCCCTTTGGTGCACAGTTACGCTCTGGAAGGCTGGTCTACAGCATCCGGTTTTGAAGTTTTCCTCTGAATAAAAATCACCTTGGCTGCTCATTAGACCTGTGTGTACTTTCTCAGGATGCTCTTGGGGCAGTGATTCAGAAGGTCTATAAGTGGATATCACTGGGATAAAATGAGATAATAAACATGAATGATAAGATGATTTCTGGTGCATAAAAGGCTAAAAGCAAACTGTAGTCTGTCCACCTTCCTGTTACCACCAACTCTTCCCCTTTCAAGTTGAATCTCACATAAACAACAAATAATCTTTTGTGTAACTACACTCCAAACATCCTATGGGACATACTTATGTTTTAAAAAAATGATCTCACATTCTGTACAAATTTAAAATTTAGCATATCGACGATTGATGGAAAATACCTATTCCATGTTACGTCTAAGGCGTTTGATATTCAGATACTGATGTTAAGCTCAACAGCTTATGTTTTAGGGTAATAATATTATTAAGCTTCTTTTCTAGAGGGCTAACAACTTGAATTTGGAGACCAAAAAATTAGAGAAAAAGAAGAGCTACAAGGATAGCCAACATTGCGGCCCTAGCCCTTCAAGGTCAGTGAGGACTCAGGACATAAGAGAACTTGTACTGTGACAACCTGCAACTCAAGTTGTGTCCCATATTTTCTGATCAAGGAGATTATGGGGCCACAGAGGAAAGTGATCATGTGCCTAAGGAGAGTCACCTGGAGAGAAAACATTCTCTCAGGCTTTCACAGAGAGCAAATTGGTTAAGCAATGGCCATGACTCATCCACGTGGCCAACACTGACAAAGGATCTACAAACTGCTTTACAGGGTTTCAGGGTAAATCCTGAGGGGATTTCACTATCTTGAACTAATAGTGTTTAGACAAGATACCATGTCTGCATCTTGTAGGAATAACTACTACAGAGACAATATACAATGTATTAATTATTGTAACTGTCTTACTAACCTGTTTTGAAACTATCTCATTGCTACTTCTTTCTCAATAAAAGTAATATAAAAAAATAATAAGTGACTCAGGTCTACTCTCAGGTTTACATGAGCAGCAGGTATTTCATCTGTCAACTGTAACTACCCCAACCTTGGACTATCTTGGAGAGCAGAGCAAGAACTGGAAAAGTAGAGCAGACCCAGACTGTCCAGAGTATGTGACTGTCATCCACAGGTATCTACACCTGTTTGCACACTAACTAGCCATGCTGCAATGTGACTTGGGCCCTCCAGCCTCTGTCTCCTGGAAGTACTGGGACAGCAATGGCAATTAGGCCCTGGTGACAGAAGTCTTCATCACAAGGGCCCCTGAAGGAGGGAGCCCACAAAACCAAACGAAGTCGTGGTCAGTGCCTGTGTTACAGAGAATAAGAGAGCTAAAATGTTAATGCCTTAAATCTATTTCATATTAATTTTAGAGTCCTACACCACTTATTTACACCTTTCCCTGATCCACAAAAATAAGTTAAGATAGTGACTTGACTTTTCTAGCTGGTGCGCAGCTGAACCCTAGCTTTCTTGATGCAGAGCTGTTCACCATCAGAGAGCCACGATACATTCTGACGTCCTCAGACCACTCTGCCAGTGCTTAAACTTGGCTTCTGGACACCTCAAATGTCTGGCCTGAAGCTCCGTTTGCTCATTTTCAACATACAATTTTTGCATATAGTTCTTATTTGCTTGCTTGTTTTTGTAGCTGGCTCAGGCTGGGGCTGACGTGGCACATGGTGCCAGGGGCTGAACCACGGTCCCCGTGGTTGCTTAAGCTTGCCTAAGCAGTGCTTTAGACCACTGAGCTATCTCAGCAGCCCATGCATATAATTCTTAAAGAGCTTAGGTATCTAGTTTTGTAATCCACAGCACAGAAAGATCAGGGATGAATTATAGACAGTCAAAAGGGCAGGGGCAAGAGGATAGGGAAAATAAATATAGGCACAAATAAATGTACTATACAAAGATAAAAATAGATACCTTGAATCATCAGGATGCGTTTAAATTATATATAATAATTTATATATAATATATACGACACTTTGATTTCCATTTAAAAGATAAATTGGAACAAGAAGAGCTCTGAAGAGGTAAGTTTTATTTACCAAAAACCAACACCTCAATTTTGAAACATTACATAAATGAGGCCCACTTTTAAATTTAAGGTTTCCAATATCTGATTTTGAGGGAACTGAGTTATCCTATAGAGTGCCTGAGTTCAAAGGCTTATCCTCTCTGGTGTGAAGTGGCATCGTCCATCCACACTGAAGTTCCACCCTCCACTCAGCTTTTCTTCAGGCCAGGCAGGAAGTGAGAAGTGACAGACCCCTAGGAGGTGCTATCAGGCACGCAGCCCTTCCCCCAGCCCCACAGCTTGCTAGAGCAGTCCTGCTGCTGACCAAGAAGGAAGCTCTCTCACTGCTGTGAAACTCGCAGAGACAGGCTGGGAACAGTGGCTGCCTTAAATTGTTTTTGTCTAAGTGAGGCTCAGTCAGTTCCAGCATTTGTTTAAACACAGGAAATGGGCAACTATCTCAAAGTAGGACTAGCAGGGCCCTGTCACTTCCAAAAGGACCCTCCTTCTTATTGTTTTTTGTTTTTGTTTTTTTTTCACCTGCTAAGATTTACAGAACTTAAATATTATTATTATTATTTATTTTTTATTTTTTGACGGAACCGGGGATTGAACTCAGGCCCTTGAGCTTGGCAGGGAAGCGCTTATTCCACCGAGCCATCTCCCCAGCAATTATTGTATCTTGAGAGAGCTAAGCACCTGCTTTACCACTGAACTACACTCCTAGCCACACACCCTGGAAGGGTAGAACCACAGTGCAGCGCCTTCCTACTGCATTAGTGTGGCTTCCTGCTCTCCACTGCCTCCTGCCGGTCATCAAGTGATGGAGCCGAACATGCCTTCTTCTCTCAGGAGTGTGGCTCCACCCAGCCAAGTGATTGAGATTAGGAAAAGACTCAACACACTCTCCAGGCCTAGTAGAGGATCCTCGTATCAAAACTGTCACCTTAGATGTCACAGAACACCTTCCTGGGGGCAGAAAGCCAGCAAGGGTTGCTGCTCCCACCCCAAACTCACATCTCCACTGGGTTGCAGTTAGATCACCACCGAGGTCAAGTCCCTGGGAGGCATCTGGCAGTGTGTGTTTGAGGAGCTTTGTCTGAGGACAGTGAGAGGCACAGGAAGCGATGCCTGGCAGGTACCATTCACATTTGGTGGCCAAGACCCCGATGTTAACCATCACGCCAGAAGGCAGGGTCCCACGGCCAAGGTGTGTCCTGGCATCAGTGCTGCTGCTGAGAGGCCTGGCCCAGAGCTGGGGATGGGCCAATGAGCTCAGCTTGCACATCTGAGGCTGGGGCCGACATCACTGTCTGGAGGCTTAGTGAAATGAACAAGAACCCTTTGTCTTTGCTCTGTGTCTGATCATCTGACTGCCACCGGCCCTCCATGTGTGCTGCACATTCTCATTGTCTTTGCAACCTATTTCTTTAAAAACAAGTTGAAAAGTCACCATGTTTGATGAATACTCCAAAGCCTTTCTTCTTAGCCTTATCCACTTCCCGTGCTGCCTGGCATTTCCAACAATATTAGTGCTTGTCATGTGGGTTTTTTTTTTTTTTTTTTAGTATTTTATTAATGAATTTGAAAAAGAAATTATTTTTATTTATAATTATTGTTTTCAGTTCCACTTTGACAAATGGATATCCCAAATGAGTCATTTTAAGAATGATGTTAATTGGAAGATTATTTTCATATGATAAAGAATTGGATACATTCAAATCTTAGCAATAGGATGCCTGATCAGGTTGCTGTAACAGTGAATTATGGGTATGGTGGTGCACACTTATAATACCAGCCCTTGAGAGGCTGAGGCAGGAGGATTGCTATGAGTCTGAGGGCAGCCTGGGCTGTATAGCAAGAAGGGTCTCCAAAAAAGGAAAAGAAAAAAAGCGGGAAAGAAAAAAATAAAGAGAAACAAAATAGCAAGATAGGTCTTTTACGTAAAGGAAGGGAACTAAAAGAGATTTCCAAGTTCAATGTAAAAAAGTTAGCTTGTAGATATGTGGATTGTAGTAATCCTTTCAGTGATTTATCAAATTAATCTCAACATGAAGGTACCTGAACAATTTCCTACTCCCTGAAGCGTTCTTTGGGAAGCTTGGGCCCTAAAAGGCTCTTACCTTTATTTATCTGAGAATACTACAAAGCCAGATATTCTATGAAATGATATGAATGTATCTTGATATTTGGAAATCCAAGCTATAGTTGGTGATTTGTATTTGGTAAGATTCATTTTTTTTATTAATTTTATAACAAATCGCAATGAGACAGTTTCAAAACCAATTAATAGGACAGTTTTAATAATTAATACATTGCATATTGTTATCTTCTTAGTGGTTATTCGTAGTACAAGATGCAGACATGATATCCTGTCCAAACGCTATTAGTACAAATCTTTTCTCTCACTGAATTAAGAGAAAGTAGTTGTATATCTATCCTTCATTTATTGGAAAATTAACAATTCAGATTGTTTTAGCTAAACCAAATTCACATGAACAAATTCTGCAAACTGACAACACACCATTGAGTTCTCCTGGCCTTCAGAGAAGGGTCCCACATGGAGTCTAGGGAGACCAGTCCTCCTAGAATCAGAATTCTTATCTAGGTCTGTCCAAGGATGGAGGGATGCAGAGAATCAGGATGTGAGAATTAAGGCCCTGGCCTCAGGCTCTGACTGCATGGTGGGAAATGCTTAGTGACCCCCAGGACCCCGAGGACAGTAGAATGGCATTTTGCACTCCACTCAGCTTCTGGTCACCATATATTGGCAAATTTCAGAAAAGCAGCATGGAATTTTTGCTCATTTCCTGCAGAGAAAATGAAGCAGATTCAACAGATGGAGGAGAGTCCTCAGGCTCTGTGGTCCAGCTCCACTCAGATGTCAGAAATCACTCTCCCCACAGGAGAATGCAAACACTAGAAAAATAAGACCAAGGACTAGAGTGGTGATAAATTATTGAATTTCCTTTTCCAATTAGGTAATAATGAATCCAAATAAGATTTTGCTAGTGTTGGTAGACAGGATGTTCTCTACAAATCAATAACTTTCTAATTCCAATTAAGATCAATGTGACAGCCAAGAGGCTAAACAGAGCCAGAAGGTGCATGCACAGAACAGTGCGGAGCAGAGCTCCATCAGGGATACCAAGGCAGACGTGGAGAACAAAGAGATCAGCACGGGTCAGAGGTGCTGATCCTGAAATCCTCAGAGACCGTTCTTAGGGTTCAAAGCCATGGTCTTAAAAATTTAGAGCACATGCCAATTCCAAGTGATCAAAACTTTGGAAAGATCAAAACTTAAAACTTAAAGGAAAAAGTCACTATGACATTGTTTCAACTTGGACATGCTGGTTACACACACTGCGTCAATGTACGGGGCAGTGGTCCCTGCGCTGCTTGCATTCTTGGGACAAACAACAGTTGAGGGAAGACAACAACAACAAACCTGGGAGGAAGGTCTCAGAGCCTGGCAGCTGGTTATTTTCACCTAATCAGATACAGCTGTCTCCAGATACAGGCTCTAGAACCCTAGTAGGCTATTTCTTTAGTATGGAAAGAGGAAAAAAAAATACAGAAAAAAAATTGCTAAGGTTCTGATCATATCTGTGTAGTCTGCCTCACCCCCCAGGACACTATCCTTCCTGTTAAGTGGCCCGTGGGTAATAAATAAGTGGAGAGAGACAGGGAGAGAGGGAAGCAGAGGCAGGGAGGGAGGAAAGAGAGAAGGAAAAGAAGAAAAGGAAGAGCGAAAGGAGAGGGAGAAGGCCTCTAGAGTCCAACCAGCGCTTATCACATTGCAGACACTTGTTGAATAAATATTCCAGTTATGAGCAGAAGATACAGGAAGGACAACAGTTTGGTAGCAAAAAGTTGACATTAAAGTATTCAGTAAAATGAAACCACTGCTCCATTTCTATCCAAAAAAATATATCTTATGTCATCAAAAATGTATGTATCTTATAGAATTATTTATGAATATCTGTACACATCCAAGAACTACTAACATGAAAACAAATCTCCAGTGAAATTCAAGTTATATGGATAAATATAGACTTTATAATGCTTTAATGTTTGCCCAATCTGCCAAGTAACTCTAGCGAATCCTGTAGCCAGACGTTGTAAGGACAAGCCAGGAGAGCTGCAGATGTAATTCAGCAAGCTCGGGGGTTGCTGCAAGTTGTGATCTTGGACAAGAACTGAGTAGAGTTTGAAATCCTCCAGTTGCTTTGGGGCATGGAGTTAGTGCAAGAGATCTTAGTCCCAGGATTCACATCTTCACACTGAAGGCTCAGAACCGATCACATCTTCCCGCACAGCAGGGGTGCCCACAGCCGGGTCATCAGGACAGGCCCTTAGAGCAGGCAGCATTTGGAAGGGAACAGCCCTGATCACACCAAAGCTTTTCTCTTTGAAGTTCCTATGACTGCTTTGGAATTTCTCATGCCTCAGCAGCACCTCACATGGGCCAGGAAAGTGACCTGAGCCCCCTAGGTCCACAGCCTCAACTCCAGGACTCCAGGTCCACGCTTCATCTCTGAGGCACTGAAGGCGGAAAGCCAGCCTGGGACCTGACCACAGGAACCAAGTCTTCATTCAGCCTCTCCAGCTCATGGTGCTGCAACCGCTGTCAAACCCTGCTGTCAATGCTGTTTGTCTTAAGGACCACGTGGCAGCTGCAGTAACCCAGGTGTTCAGACTGTGATTAGCCTGGGATCCTTTATTCCCTTAAGCTGCACTATCATGACTCTGAGTCTGCCCTGAGGAGGCAGGAGGAAGGGTGCTGAAGGGTCTTCTCCCCACCATCCACACATCCTCTGCCTCCAAAGAGGGCTCCACTTAAGCGAGTGTCAAGGTAAGACCAGAAACAAGGGCTAATGTGTTCCATGGCTCAGAAGGGAGAAACAGTGGATGCTTTCAAAAGTACTCTATTTTTTTCCTTTCCAGTACTTGGGATTGCACCAGGGACTTTACACTGAGCTACAACCCAGCCTAATTTTTTTTTTTTTTTTATTTTTTTGTATTTTTGACATGTTGAGGCAGGGTCTCACTAAGGTTCCTAGGGTGGACTTGAATCTGAGATCCTCAAGCCTCAACCTCCCAGAGCACTGAGATTACAGGCATGCCTAGTTAAAAAATGTTTTATGCTGAGGAATTTATTTCTCTGCAAAAACCTCTCAGCCCGCTTGCTAGATTGTTCAGTTGGCCATTTTCTGCCTCCTATGCAGCTGTGTTCTCCACCCAGTTCAGCCTCCCTTTCAGAATCACAGGGTCCTGGTCCTCACCTCTCCTGCCTATGAGACTAATACCTCCCCGACAGACTGCGCAGCCTCCCCACCTGCTCCCCTCCACTTTCAACCTTAGTTACCCGTGTCAACCTCCTTGCATTCGTCCTCCACTGCCTACATATCCAGTCTTCTGTCCATTCAGCACGGTCTACCACTTCTGATGTCAATGCTTCCCTCAAATAATTGACTATGTGACTTCAGGATCCCATTCATTTTTCAGCCAAGCCCATTATTGCATTAACCTCCTAGCCAACTTTGCTCATGAAGTGAGGATTCTAGGGCTGCAATTTGTTAGTGCGCATCTTTTGCCAAGAGGTATGTGCGTGTTGATCTCAATCCTCCCAACCTGATCTGGTTTGTCTTAATTCTGATGTGAAATAGGGAGAACTGAGGCAGAGTAGAATTTAGATGACAAGCAAGTGGCTTGCTCTGCTCTCCTGGGCTGGAGGTGGGCAGGAATGATTCTCAAAGGTCAGGTGTTCTCCCTGACTCTGGAACCCAGAAGCATGTCCCCCACAAGCCCTGGAGTGGAGCCACATCTGTCATGGTCCTCCAGGGCAGACGCAGCATCCACTGAGACCCTGGCCGTGGCAATGCTGGCTGCAAATCTGGAGGCCCCTGGGCCGCATGGCTCAGTACACAGACTTCACAGCATCCAGCCTTGCTCACTGTGTGCAGCAGCCAATAAACTAATGGCCAGAAATCAGAGACTGGTTTGAGCCTTTGTTATAAAACTCTGCAGCACAGCACAAGCCGACCGCCTTTCCTTTCTCCCTCTCAAGGCATCCTGGTCTTTTCTGCTGGCTCCTCCTTCCTCTCCAGAGAAGAGAGGCCTTCCCTACTGCCAGCCTGCAAGCAGTGCTCAGCAGGAAGCACTATTTACCTGGTGACATTCGCTGGCACTGTCATCTGATGTGAGATGGTCCCAGGCTCTGGGCTTTCCCACTCCAGCAGCGAGCAGCTCGTCCACACCCCTCCTCAACCTCCTCCAACAGGGTCAGTGTAAGCATCTCGAAACCCACGCCGCATCTTCCCATTTGCTTCAGGCTGTGTTCTGAATCACCTCACTTCAAGACTGGCTTTCCTTTCATTAACAGATTTTTTTCCCTCTCCTTTCAAAACTGAGCAATGAGCCAATCCATTCCATGCCTGGAGCAGCTCCATAAGCCATCATCCTACCCTTCCCCAGGAAGAGCCCTATCACTTAGTAAGTTTTCTCTTCTGGAAGCCTGTTTCTGCTTTGCTTTTTGCTACTGATGTTTGCTTCCTTGTTCGGGTCATCTGTCCACATTACTCATTTCTCAGTTCTAGACTGCCACTTCCCTGGAGAGCGAGATCTTGCTTCTTTCATTCCTATCGGTCTTACCATTCTCATGATGCTTCTGTGCTTTGCATGCCATATGTGCTTAATAGACTTCAGCAATAGGAAATGTAACATCTTACAAGAGCTTATTAAGCAACTAAGTATTTCCTCTGACTTCTTCTGCCCCAGGTAAGGCTGCTGTATGTATTCACAGGTCACTCACACGTGGAAGTAAGGCATGCCCTTGGCTACCTGTAAGTCAACCTTCTAGCAAACACAAGGAGAGGATCAATTTCCCAAATAATTAAAACCTAAACCAAGTGTTATTTTTATTCCCCGTCTTCCTGGAGTAAAATGGCACAATGCTCAGTAGCAAATGAAAAATTAGTTTGCAAATTTACATCCGCCAAATGCCACCAAACAAAGGTCACATGTTTTTCTTCTTTGCATTTTGATCCCACTGCTGTGACGTAGTGTGGTAATTATATTACAAAGCTATTATCTGATGAAATGAAAATGACAAAACAATTTAAATGCTTGTCTAAAGAGACCCGTTAGAATGGAATTATGAGTGAAATTACAATGGCAAAATAATTGAAATGCAAGTGTGGAAGCACAGTTGTGAAACCATTAAAATGCTTCTGCTGGGGACTCAAGAGTCGGTGAAACTGTATACTCCTGGGGACGCACCTTTAATTCACTAAAGCAGGCGACATTTACAGGCAAATGAAAAAAATCTGGGCCTCTATTGTTCTGTAGTGTTATCTACACTGCCCAGGGCCACCTGTGAGGGTGTCACCTCCAAGTCCCCAAGCTCTGAGGATGGTGGATAAGAGTTGCCCACTTAATGTAGTACTTCCGCTCCTCAGCAGAGAAATAAAAATACAGGCTGTACTGGGTATAGACACAGCTGTTTCCTATATGAAAGCCAGGATCAGAGGGCTAGCCAGATAGCCCAGCGGACTAAAGCACCTCCTTAGGCAGAGCACAATAGCCAGGGTTCGATCCCTGGCATGCTGTGCTGGCCCTGTCCCTAGAGTGCACTGAGATGGTGAATGAGACTGGGTGTGGTGGTGCATGCCTGTAATTCCAGTGCTTGGGAGGCTGAAAACAGGAGGATCACTATGAGTCCGATCTATGTAGTGAGACCCTGTACACCCACAGACCCTGTCTTAAATACAGAAAGAAAGAAAGAGAAAGAAAGAAGAAAGAAGGAAAGAAAGGAAAGAAAGAAAGAAAGCCAGCAAACCAAAAATCAGAACACAAAGAGTTTTATTCTAAATTTAAGCCTGTAACTACTAAATATCTGTGTGGATACCCTTTTAAGAATCTCTGTTCTTGAAACATTCTGATGCACTCTGCTAGCAGAATCTTGATGAAGTTTGGATGTCCAGGTTTACTCACCAAAGGGGGCAAAAAAAAAAAAAAAAAAAAAAAGCCCCAATGCTAAATACAAAGCAGATCTGGCAGATCTGAGGGACCGATCACTGTGATGAGCGCCAGGGTCCCTCTGCAGTGAAGCAAGGTCTGCGCTTTGGTGCCTGGACACACACATGACCAACCAACAAAAGACAAAAGCTGTGGCCCGACTCCCACCCTGCACCCTCACCCTGTAGACCCTGCACTTATGTTATGTTTTACATAAACATAAAGAAAAAGGCTTTAGCAATGGGTGACATGGAAGAAACAGTGATGAAAAAATAAAACGATGGCGATCTTCTGCTCTTTAGGACCACCCCTCTGATTCTGTCAGAAAGTTAGGAAACAGCATTTCATGTTAATCACACAGGAAGTGTCTCCGCAGTGGTGATGCTGCATTACTCAAAATTACTGGGTCTGTGTGCAAATAATTGAGTGCTCATTCTTCAAGTTTGAGTTCAAAGAATATCATGGAAAGACAAACATGAAGTATTTTTACTTTGCTTTATAGACTCCAAAACACATAAAGATTTTTACTGGCACAGAACCAGGTTTTTCGTAGCAGTCTGGAAAAAGGGTTTGAAACCCTTCTGATTAGTGCATTGTGCACGTGTGTGGGATGCTAACTGGGGGACACAGACCATACCCACACACCTTGGCCTTCTTATGTTCCCTCAGACAGACTTGGAGTAAACTACAGCTCTATGAGGGCAAGAGCCTTAGGTGTTTGGTAACACTCACACAAAGCAAATTAGCTGCCTGGATATTTTATGCAGAAGGTGTATCATTTTCAGCATATATCATGTAAGTATTAATATAACTTAAAATAGATTTGAAGTCATATGAGAGCCAGTGAGATAGTTCAGTGGATTAAGCACCTGCTTAGGCAAGCACAAAATCCGGGATTCAATCCCTTGCACCACAGGCTACGCCAGCCCGTACCTGGGGTGCTGAGTCAGTGACTGAGTTTGGGCACGGTGGGGCAAACTTGTAATCCAGCAATGGGTTGGTGAGGCTGAAAACAGGAGGACCACTACAAGTCCCAGCTATGTAGTGAGACCCCCGTGCAAAATACAAAAAATAAAAAAGTAAAATAAAAATAAAAATAAATCCTATGGAAAACTGAGATTTTATTTCTTGAGCTCAAAAGTACACACCTTGAAAAAGACATTTTAAAAAGTTATCTGGAAGAAATTCTGCAAATACAGTGGACAGAAAGCAAATATTCACATAGATTATAAACAAAATAAAAATTAGCAAAGTCTTAAAAATACTTAAGTCGCACGTGTTTGAAATTATATTTGTTAAAGTTCTGTAGAATTAACCTCTGCTTTTAGAAAGATGTTGAATAAATTTCATGTGAAGGCCTATTGGCACTGAGTTATATCCCTGGCCCCACTGTGCAGTTAGGAAGTGGCCCATGGCCAGACACAGAGGCACACATCTATAAACCCAGGACTTGGAACGCTGAGGCAGGAGGATGGCTGGGAGTTCAAGGACAGCCTGAACTTCCTAGAGAGATGATCTCAAAACAAATAAGAAACCAGCCCCAGGTTCTCAAATTAAACATTACAGTGAGAGATGAAAAAACAAATAAACAAACAAGGAAGACCTATCTGTGGGCATTAGAAGGAACAAACCCATTAACACCTAGTCATGCCGCCCCCACCAAGATGCTAATAACAGAGTCTTGGCCAATGACAGGCCACACATGTGTTGGTGGTCCCATACGATTACGCTGCCTAGGGGTACCTTAGCCATGCTTGTGAGTGTAAGCTCCCTCTATGGTCCTTGTCTAAAGATGAAATCACAGAATAACGTACCTGTCAGAATGCCTTCTGTCATCAAGTGGTTCATGACTCATAGTAGTATAAGTTCAAACACACTACTCTATAATCAAAAGGCATCAAAGTAAGTTGGCTTGATGGATGGGTAGGCAGATCTATGATAGACAATGCAGAAACTATAATAAATGTTAACCATAGAATCCAGGTGGTGGCTATGAACTGGTGCTCACAGTATAACCATTTTGACTTATTCATTAAATTTTTTTTTAAATGTAATGCTGTAGAGCAAAAGCATTTATTCTATTTAGTGCTGCCTGTGCTCAACAATGCCTGTTTCAGATTTCCTCTCTGCAAAAAAGATGAGGCACTCACCGAGCCATCCAGATCCTGAGTTGGGTATGCACAGGTCTGTCTCCGCACTGGGTAACACAAAGCCCACCACAAACACCTCCACACCATCTGCCATGAGCGCCATGCCCAGCACAAAGAACAGGGCCCACTGGAAGCGGCCATGGCCACACTCCTGGATGATCAGCTCGTACTGCTGGGCCAACTCCTCCTCATCCGCCCGCCTCTCGGACTCCAGCTCCTGCTGGTCCTTGTACTTGTCCCTTCTGGGCTGCCTGGCGGATACGATGCCATCCTTCCCTTGGCTCATGCTGGGGATGCCCTGGTATTCCCCTTCGTAGATCTCGTCTTCCTCATCATGGCCCTCGGTAGCCTCGCTGGAGCCTTCATCTTCATTTGCTTCCCCATCGTAGGTTTCTCCTGGCGGGTCATAGTCCTCATCGTCATCCTCATCTTGGAACCGGCTGTAGGACCTCTGGGTGTACTCGTCCTGGGCCCGGTCCACCGCTTGGTTCACCTTCTTCACCGTCTGTTTCTTCATCTCTCTAGCGATGTCCTTGGCCCCCTTCATCAGAGAAGTCCTATCTTTGTAAGCTTCTTCCATCTTCTCTCAGCTGATAACCGTGGAGAAGCTGCGACTTGTTCTCAGACTCTGTTGTGTGGCTCAACTCACAGCATGGTCCATGCAGGGTCCCAAACAGAACTGCAAGACACAGAAGGGGTATATACATTATTCCCTTCCATGCCTTTTTGCCACCTATCTCTTGGTTTCTTTTCTTTTCACTGCCCATGGACCAAACCACAGGAGGAGTTTCTTTGGTCTCCCTGTGCATGCACGTGGCCCACCTGGATCCCTGCTGATGTGTGGCCAAAAGCTGGAGTCGCTGGGGCATGGGTTCACTACTGCTCCTGCTGTTACAATTCCCCAGCTAGAAAAACAAGCACAGCCCTGTATGGGCTTGCATTTAGGAAGATGATAACAGAAAATTAAAGATAGTGATTCTACGACATTTTACAAGATGCTTTAATAAGGACGGTTCTGTTTCTTCTCCCTTTTCTCCTTAGCAGAACTAAAGGGAGGGAGGAGGGAGGCTGGGAGAGATGAGAGGACCCATGAGAACGATAAGGTGAGATGGAAAGGAGGGGGAGGATAAGAACTTTGGAAACTCATGAAGGAGGCAAGAAAAACAGAAGAAGGGGCAGAGGAAAAATGGTAGCCGATGTTGGTGGCAGAGATTTGTCTTGCTTTAGAAGATGACAGCAAAACTAAATCACCTCACAGCCCACTGCTGCCTGTCCATGAGATGGTTGGTGCTATCAGACAGAACACGTCAGCTCCTTCCCATTCACAGCAAACAGACTGAGTGCACCAGGCTTTTCTGCACTGATCCTCAGCTGCAGACACTGTCCCCACCAGCCCGAAGGAGCGTGTGCAGAAGCCACTGCAGTGAGGGTCACAGGCAAGGAGCTCTCAGTGTCCTGGTTACACCCATAAAGTAGGGCATTCTCGCCGTTAAGCAATGTAATTGCTTGAGCAATGAGAAATGAAGAAGGCTTTTATATTTGTGTATTGTTTTCAAAATCTTAGTATTAATTTTAGCACAAAACAAGGCAAGTGTATATAGAATTTCTTTATCTGACTCAAGATTCCTCATCCCCCAAATTTAAGTTCTGGTTAAATTTCTAGATCCTTGAAGGATCTTATAATGTCTTATAATTCTGAATCTCGCTAAAATAAAAAAGATATTTCACTTTTATTCATAAGCAAGGTAAGTAAGCATACTTATTGAAAAAATCTGCTTACAATCAGATACTTACAGATATTGCCATGGGCTAAGAACTATGGGATCTCTAAGTTCATACAACTGCATGTGAGTCTACAGTGGTCCCAAAGCAATACAGATCTGTGGGAAAAGTTTGTACCATCTTTATAAAATGATCTGGGAAAATGTTCAGGATGCTTGCCTAGGGAACAGATCATTCAGGAGACAGAGCTCTGTTTTATACCTATAACCACTCCTGGACAAATGTGAAGTTGCCACAAGTCTAGCTCATCCCAGAGGTTGTCAGGGAAACAGCAAACAGGTATCTGGGTTGGAAGGTCAGCCCTGAACCAGAGCTGCAGCTCTGGAGGTGGGGCCACACACCCGCTGTTCACAGCACCCTTGGAGTTTGCAGATAACCAACTTTTGTTTCTGGAATAAATGACAGTGTGACCCCACATCATATACATTAGGCGCTGATTCCAAGAAAAGTCAAACAAAACAAAGCAGCTCGATTCAGTGTTTACTGTGCATCAGGCACTGTGCTATGAACTTCATGTACATGGCTTTATTCTCTTATTTGGTCTGAATACAACTCTACAAAATAGATGTGACAGTCTCCATTACACAGATGAAAGAAGCACAGCTGAGAAGGATTATCCAGCCACGGACCCCGAAGCCAGTCAGTGGAGAAACTGGGATACAAGCCCAGATCGGCAGGACTCCAAGGCTTGCATCCCGGCCTCACCCATCTCAAGTGATGCTCTGGCCAGGGTTGGAGTAGAAAGAACGCCACAAGCTTTTCTCTATGCAGCCTTGGTAACATTCTTGAAAATCTTCCTGTACTAATATTGCCTTACAACTTCTTATTTAAATCATCTTTTAAGATTCAACATGAAGTTGTTGCATTTCCTATCTGTGGTGGCTTTATGTTTGTGGTAATTCCAAGATGGGGCTTTGCTCTGGTAAGCTATCCTAGGACAGTGGCTGAACCTCCCCAAAGCCCACAGTACTGTTTAATAAGATGTTATTAAGTTGGCAAAAAAGGCAGGAAAATTAGACAAACCCATGCACTGTTATGACTGCAAGGGACACAGGACATCCCTTTTCACTTATTCAAGTAAGTGTTTTTCTCCAAGAAATAAAGGCACTAACTCTCTTTACAGTACTGTGAGAATTAAGTCACTTACTGTTTACCCTGCTATTGCCCCACTTCTTCATTACTGCATACTGGCACACAGATTATCGTCTTGGGGATCACAATGTCACAATAGCTAGTTTTGTATATTTCCTTGAGGATAAACAGAAGCTTGGGATTATTGGTTATCACCCTTTTGAGATTCCTCCCCCCATCTCTTTATGGGTGGGCCATCCTCTGCCACCTACTGAGACTAAGTCTAAGACTGTTAAAACTAAAGACCCTCCAGGGCAAGACTCTTCCTCGCATAAGGCCACCTCCACCCTCTGAGGCAGCTGATAATCCCATTCTTAATCTAAATGCTGAGGCTCTGAATGCCTGGTTGCCATCCGTTCTTCCTGAACAACTGGTCATCCCAGATCTCTGATGCACTGCCACTTTGTCCCTTTCTCTTTTTTCCTTTCCACAGTGCACCTTAACACCTGGCAAGAGATTGGGGCCCACTGCAAGGGTGCTGGATATTAATGGGTTTCATTTGTGCAGCTCTGTTGCATGCATATAACATGCTTCATTCATTCCCTGGCCATCGCTGCTCTCCCAGTCTCATGTTTTGGAGGTTCCACACATACAATGTATTCTGATCACACTCATGCCTCCCATTATATTCCCTTCCCTAGCCCTCCCATCCTTTCTTGGTGTCTGATACCATAACTGTCCACATGTTTTCAGGACAGAGGTAGACACTATCACAGGAGTGGGGTGCAAATCACTCATGAAGGAGAAGGGCTGAGGAAGGGTCATACAGCAGAGCAGCAGGACTGCTGCTGAAGCAGAGTCCCAATGAATGTGCTCCAGGCTGAGATTACAGAGGAGCTCTGGAATGGAAGGGCTGCCTCAGAGTTTCTCCACGTGGCTGAGGTGCTGGGCTGTCAGACATCCTCCTGTCCACTGCTGGCCAGAGGCGGACATGGGAGACGGGTGCTCCCAGCTCTGTACACCACAAGACAAAGCTCCTCCAGCAGCTCAGGAGCAATTCTCAGCTGAAGAGGTGAAAGTGCTGGCAGCTGAGAGCAAAGGAAGCCAGCAAGAGCAGCACAGAGACAGCACATGGGGCCCGAACGGGTCCGGGCAGCACAGGGGCAGCATCTTCTCTAATAAGCACTAAAAATAATTCCTTCTCCTCTTCCTTGTAGTACTGAGGCTTGAACCCAGCACCTTATGCATGTGAAGCAAGAACTCTACACTGGAGCTACATTCCCAGCCCCTAAATTCTGGTTTAGATACTCTGCTCATTATGTTTAAAGCTACAGAACCTACAGCTGATTAAAAATGACACTTCTTAAAAGAGGTTTCCTAAACTGAATGACATTCCTAAGTGAGATATTTTGAATGGATCCAAGGATATACACAATCGTGTGTGACAAGAATCTTACACAAATACATAAAATACGAAAAGTTCCACGTATCAGTGAGTTATTCTGGCTCAACAGTCTCAGATTTTTTTCCTTTTCTGATGGTCCATAGCAAACAGCATGTATCTAGTAACACTATACACTGTTTCAAAACTATCCTACACAAGCTCCTGCCATACGCAACCCACACTTGCTACACACAGATGTTTCTGTTTTCTGACACTACCCACACTTGTAGTCCTTCTGCTTATTCCCTGTCACGATCAAACATCTTGGAGAGCTCCACCCCACCAAACATGCTAAAATCTGCTGCGTGCTGGGAAAGGTCATTTTTCTCATATCTGGATTATGAAGCTTTAAAGACACTGTGCACTCATGGCACAGCCTAATGGTAGCTGACTTATTCCTAAGCCAGCCCTACGCTAAGTACGTCAATCACTCAATAATCTTGACAACAGTCAAATGGGGTAGGTGATACTGAACTCCCATAAATATGGAAACTGAAACCAGTGAAAATTCAGACTGAGGCAATCCCAATCCAGAGCCTAAATACTCAAATACCACCACATCTACTATCATTGAGTAGAAATGGGAGCCTGTGATGGAAATCAAGACCTGAACTAACAAAGTTATGGTAGACAACAACATCGTGCCTGCAGCAGAAGGACTGTTTCAACCTCCTGAGCTTGAATCTAATGGACACATGCAACACTGACAAAAACTTGCCAGCTAGCTGGTCGGACAACCCACCCACATGTCATGGCATTCCTGGCACCACGGCTTTCTTCCACATCAGGCCTGCAGGACTCCCATTTCTCCCTCGAGATGGAAAGTCCATGAAACTTTCTCCACTGAACACATGATTGAGAGGAAGAAATAGAGCTAAACTGTTGACATCAGACAATTATCATTTAAAGGTACCTCTTGCTCTCCAACACTCTGAAGCATCCTTACATGTAAACCCCCATTTTTCAAGGTACACATCAAAGTGATTTCCTTTCCTTAATGCTTAACTGAATCTCATCTTCCCAGATATGGAGAGTTAGTTGTCTTCTGGTTTTCTAGCATGTCTTCTGTTATTACCGTTACTGATGGTCTTCATTGTCAGGCTGAGATATCCTTGAAAACAGGAACTTAACAAAATGAAACACTGGAAAGAAGTGTTACTAACTGGTGACATAAGCACTAACTGGGGGCCAACTCTCTTCCTGAAGAGATGTCTGCACCAGCATTTCCCTAAAATGCAATGTAGAAAATCCTACAAAGTGCTCTGAGTGGAAAGGTTTCACAGACAAATAAATTTGGAAGGAGAAATTGGAATCCTGCTGTATTGTCCATGAGAACATGAACAGTGGTATGGTATATCCATTCTGGAATATAATATGGTGGTTCGCCAAAAGCAGAATTATCATAGAATCTAGCAATTTCATTTCTCGATACATACACAAAGCAACTAAAAACAGGACCTCAAAGAGATATTTATATGCCTATGTTGATAGTAACATCATTCAGAGTAACTAAAACAGAGAAGCAACCCAAGTATTCATTGAGAATAACAGGTAAATAAAATGTGATATACAGTGCAGTATTATTCAGCCTTAAAAATAAAGAAAATTTTGTCACATGCTTCAACATGAAGGAACTTGGAAGATTTTGCTGTGTGAATAGCACAGTCACAAAAAGGTGAGCCTCCTCTGATTCTGTTCAGATGTTTAGAGTTGTCAAAATGACAGAGACATGGGGACCGGTGAGATAGCTCAGTGGACTAAAGCACCTGCTTAGGCAATCTTAGGCAAGTGCAGGGACTGTGGTTTGATTCCTGGCACCGCATGCCATGCCAGCTCCACCTCCAGGGTGGCCTGAACCAGCCAGAGTCCCAGAGTGGTGGCACACACCTGTAATCCCAGCATTGCAGAGGCTGAAAGCAAGAGGATTATTACAAGTGTGAGCTGCATATTGAGATCCTGGTACAATCACATACATGAAAAACAAACAAATGACAGAGACAAATACAGTTGCCTGGAGGCAGAGAAAAGGAAGAAATGGGTAGTCATGATGACAAGTGTACAGTATTATGGATGTATTTAATAGCACAAAGTGTGCACATAAAAATGACTAAGTAGTACATTCTACATTATTTTATTATGATTAGAATACTGGGTGAAAAGAGATCATTAAAAAAATTCAGAAAGTCAGAACCAAAAACAAAAGTGACTGCCCAGGGAGGCCCTCTCTTAATAACCACAAATTCTTCTTTTGTTATGCTTTGGATCTGAAAATGCTCCTAACTGTCTCAGTGTGTGGAAGGCGACCAGATCATGGGGCTGTTACGTTCATCAGTGGATGCATCAGTGGATGAATTCAGAAGTTGAATGTGCTATCTGGAGGGGGCTTGGTTGGAGGTGGGTCACTGGGCCGTGACCAGGAAGACTGTGTGCTTGATTCTCTCTCTGCTTCCCTTCTCTCCCTTCTCTCTCTGCTTCCCAGCCACCATGACATAAGCAGATTTCCTGCACCAGGTCCTCCCTCCATATGGTCTCTGCCTTGAACTTGCTGAAGCTAAGCCAAGGTGGACCTCTCTTCATTCAAGTTGTTGGTGTTAGATGCTTTCTCAGTGACAGGAAATAATTACTCAAATTTGGATTATGCAGAAGCAGGAGCATATGATTAAAGTAGATCATGCTATATATACATCTGCATTTCAAGCCCTTCTCTAATCTATACTTTTGACGCTTTGGGTGTGAATTTTCCCCTTTGAGTTGGTCGCTACCTCAGATAACACAGGACTCTATCCAAGTCTGGTCATTCTTGGCCCTCGCATGCACAAATTTTAGACTGGTGGTTCTCAGAGTGTGGTCTGGAGTCTCCAGAAAACACATAAGACCCATTCATGGAATATGTGAGAAAAAAAAAAAAAACAATTTTAATAATAATAGAAAGATGCAATTTGATTCTCTCGTTCTTATTTTTTAATGAATGCATAGTGGCATTGTTCACAACCTACCTGCTACATAATGACCTCATTGCTCTGGTGGCTACTATGTTTGTGGGTTTTTATATTTTCTAAAGTATCATAGTTTTAGTTTCTCTCTTTCTTATTTTTGTTTATTTATTTTTAATTTAGGACAGGGTCTACAGGGTCTCACTGCATAAATCAGACTCATAGTGATCCTCCTGTTGGTTGTTGTTGTTGTTTTGTGGAGCCGGGGACTGAACTCAGACCCTTGTGCTTGCCAGGGAAGCACCTGTTCCATTGAGCCATCTCCCCAGCCCGATCCTCCTGTTTACAGCTTCCCAAGTGCTGGGATTACAGGCATGGGCCACCACACCCAGTCTCAATTGCCACCTCAGTGCATCTTGAGGGTAGGGCTGGCATGGCAGGCCCAGGCATTGCGCCCCCAGCCCCTGCATCTGCCTAAGCAGGTTCTTTAATCCACTGAGCTATTTTGCCAGCCCTTAGTTTCTTTTTTTTTTTTTTTTTTTTT
>PVKA01003093.1:0-18632 GCA_004027165.1 Ctenomys sociabilis | reverse complement strand
TATTTTGCTGTTAATAATTTCTAAGGGTGGAAAGTAAGTTCTCAGACCAGATCCCCCCCCCAAAAAAAATTGAAAACTGACATTTTACAAGATTCCTTCCCTTCCTTAACTGAAGAGGACTGATGTTATCCTTAGTCTTGGTTGTCTTAACTTGACTGACTTGCAAGTCACCAAGGGGATTGTTTGAGCACACTTTTGGACAAATCTCAGTGGGCTAGAGAGGCACAATAATGTGAAAGTATATATCTGCTCCTTCATCCTCGGTCTGTGGAAGTGTTCTCCTGCTTTGTTTTCTGACCACTATGAAAGCATCTTTGCTTCACCATGCCTTCACCATGATGGTTCTACTAAAGCCATGGACTGCATCCCCTGACACCATGAACCAAATTAAGAGCACTACTACTTTACATTATATATGTCAGTTATTTTGTCTCAGCTGACTAACACACCTTCCTACAGTATTTTTGTTGTTTGCTTTTTCCTGTAAGGGTGTGAGTTTTCTCCCTGCTAGAACACCAGTAGGATCAACCAAATGCTGAGCTAGTTTGCCCATCAGTAGCTCTATTTTGAGTTTCCATACTGTGCAGACAAGCTCAAAGGCTTAGGTTTCCTTCCCAGGTGGAGGATATCTTCCCATCTCTGTGTCGGGTGGACACCAAGGACTATGCCTTCTCTGGTGTGGAGAAAGGCAGTGCATTTCTGGCTCTCAGCTTGCCTTCTGACCACATGTTGTCCACAACTAGGCAAGCATAGCTTCAGCTTCTACACAGTACTAATCATGTCTTCCTTTTCTACTATGGAACTTGGGAATTTCTTTTCTTATTCTGAGGTTGGTTTTTTATTATCAAGACTGTATTCTGAAATATCATCCTTGCATGTAGGTGGTGGGGGAGGGGCAGGGAGAGAGAAATTATTATGCGCCCAAGCTACCAACTTGACCAACATTGACACTTTCACAACCTGCCTTAATATGGAAACTTTTCTCATGCTTTTAAATTACACATCTACTATTTTATCTCCAGTGTACCATAATTCATTTCATCTACCTGCTGTTATGAGCAGTTAGGCTTAATTTATTACTATTAATATGTGTACTGCAAATTCCTGAGGTTAGACAAAAAACCTTGTGTGATGATTTTATAAAATCATAGTGTCCTTCAGAAAGTTTGAAGTGACTTATAACTTCTAGGCACATGTGTGTCTTACTTCCTTGTGCAATTATTTATATTGGAAATTAGCTGTTGAGTTTAGTGAAAAATGGTGTTTTATCATTGCAAGTTACATTTAATGACTGTTACAATTAACTGTTCTTTTCTGGGGAACTTTAATCCTTTCCCATTTGGTACTGAACTTTAAGGTGGGTTTATAATGACCTACAGGGCCTCCAAATGTTACTTTATTTGGAAAATGGGTAATTATATTGATTTAGAGATAAATTATGCATCCAGATGGGCCCTTAATCAAATGACAGGTGTCCTTATAAAGACAAAAGAGAGACAACAAAGACAGAGAAGCAACCAAACAAAGACAGAGGTAGAAATTAGATCTACAAAGGCAGAAGCCAAGGTATCCCTTAGCTAATGGGTAAGGAAGGGTTATCCTCCTTGGTGACAGTGTGCTTCTGCCAACATTTGGATTTTAAAATTCTATTCTCCAGAACTGCAGAGAATACATTTCTGTATTTGAAGTCAGTTTGAGGTAATTTGTTGGGCAGCCATGGAAAATTAACATGTTTTCTTATTGAATTTTAAGAGCTCTTTATATAGTAAGGAAATAAACTCTTTGTACATGTCGTATACTTTTTGTAGATGAACTTATCTATGGCAGGACTTTGCCATGAACAGTTACTAAACCACTTTTATGTAGTCTGTTTAAAGCTCTTTGTTTTATCTGTTGTTGCTCTCAAAGTTTTCTAGTGTTAACTGTTCTTAATTTATTATAAATGTTAATACCTATATTTACACTTCACAACTCATCCTGTACAAATATTGATTCATTACTCCATCTACATTTGCATCCAAATAAACTTTAGAATTTATTAGTTATTTTTCAAAAGAATTCTTAGGACTGTACTAACTTTATAAATTAATTCTAGAGCTAAATTCATTAACCCATTTAGTCTAAAGGCTGCAACTATTTTGAATTTTTGCATGAAATTCAAATATGTTCCCTCAAAAAATTCAAGCAACAAGAATTTTAGGAGCAAAATTGTTATTATGCTCCACATTCTGAAAATGCAGTACTAGGCACTGAAGGGTTAAGGCAGTCGTGGCATTCAGAAATAGTGTCTTTATTATTTGACCCTTCCTTTTATGTACCTCAGTGAAGTTCCAATGTTTTCTTCTCATTGTGCCAGTTATTTAATAAATAAGAGATGCATATACGCATGTTTCCTGCTCATATATGAGTGTGCTTATTGATTTTTCTCAGAATTTTGATGTACATTCTTACCACAAGCTTTAGTCTCGCCAGGCCCAGTGGATAGGTCGTGATGTCCAATGTGAGCAATTATGGAGAGCCACTCGCTGAATTTCTATTACAGAATACAGTGGATGAGCTGCACAGGGTAGGTAGAACTCACTTGAGGAGCTTCTGAGCCATGCTGCAATTAATCATTTAACTTCTGTGACCATTAACCTGGGTTAACAATTGACTGGCCTCAGAGATGCGGAGGAAATTAGAAAAGCATACCTGAGGCTGTGTCTGGGTTAAAGGGGGCATGTCCCTGAGGACTGTATCTGGTTACTCAGACTTCCTCTCTGGCTCTTTCTGTGTCTGCTACCTGGCTGTCACTAAGTAGGCAGCTTTCTTCCCACTATACTTTTCCACCATGATGCTTCTTACCATGAGCTTAGACCCCTCAAACTATGTTCCAGAATAAAACCGCTTCTCCTTTAAGTTGTGTATGTCAGGGATTTTTGTCCCACTAGTGGAGATACAACTTCCTTTCTGTAGCCTTCTGGAGATGCGGTCCCTTTACTAGGGCAATGTTCACAGATGAGCTCCGCAGGAAGAATGAGCAGGCAGACCTGGGCACCAAGCCCAGGAGGAGTTAATTCCAAACCCCAGCTGTCACATACTGTATCATCCTTGGGGGAAACTAATACTTGAGATCATTCAAACAGTCAGCAACAGAAGCATTATCAGCTGCAAAACTGCCGCACACAATTTCTGTTCTTAGACAGCAGTGAGACATTCTTTCCCACTAAGCGACCAATGAAATTCTGGCAGATGGTTCCATGCTTCAAACAGAGCAGCAGCAGGTTTGGAACGGGCCCTTTGTAAGTGCAGTGTCTTAAGATGTGCATGACAGAAACTAAAGAGATGCATAATCAGTAACAGTGTTGCCCGTAGGAAGCAAACTCAGGAAAAGCCACTGGGGCTGAGAAGAGCAGGAGGAGCGGGACTTCCCTCAGCAGCTCCACTTATCTCCCCAGATTAAGAGAGGGGCCATGAGCTCCAGTTCTTTACTCAGCTACCATCTGGTAAGCACTTACAATGTGCGAGGCACTCCTCTGGGAGCTGAGAAGAAGAGATCAAACAAAACACTCGAAGTCCCTGATTCTACAGAGCTTTCTTTTTAGAGGCAAGACAGATAATAAAACAGAGACAGAATTGCGTGAAGTGGTGTGTGCTGCAAATAAAAATGCCGGTAGCAGGTTACAGCCTCTCCATCCCACAGAACATTCAGCAATGGCACAAATATCCTGCATCTATATTGCCTACAAAGCCATGAAGATTTAAATGGAGAGGACCACAGTGGGTGTAGGTTGCTCCCTGGATGGTGCAGGGCTACCGCAAGTGGAAGTGATCCTGTTTTAGGAGGAGCACTCAAGGGAGGACACTCGGAGTATACGACAACTGACTAGAAGCCAGGTCAAGTCTCAGGCGAAAGCCATGCTGCCACCAGGGGCTCAGGGTCTTCCAGACGCAGAAGCAAGACTCAGGCCCTCAGATGGAGAATGGTGGGAAGGCCAGGTGGCTGTACAGAGCCAAGGGAAGTGTCACGTAGTGTGGGCAGATCATCAATGGCTTTGAAAGCTGTGGGAAGGGCCTTGGTTTTTATTCTGAGATAGGTTCAAAGCAGGGAAGTACATGAACCCATTTTCCATTGCTATAACAAAGTACCTGAGGCTGGGCATTTAGTAAAGAAAATGAAGAAATTTAGCTTGCAGTGTTGGAGGCTGACAGGCCAAGATCTGGTGGCACCATCTATTTCCAGCTCTGAAGAGAGCCCCTTGGTTGCATTGCACCATGGCAGCAAGGTAGAAGGAAAAGGAGTACATGAGAAGAGCCCGTACAGCAAGCCAGGAGCCAGAGACCAGAAGGGGCTCGCTGCCTCTTGTGGGTGTGGCCCATACAGGAAGCAGTTCACTTCCTGAGAGCAACCTTAGTCCTTTCTGAGAGGTACATCCCCCAGAAACTAACACCTCCCCCAGGTGCCACCTCTTACAGATTCCCGGCCTCTACACCACCACACCAGGGCCAAGCCTTCACATGAGTCCATGGGGTACAAACCACACCTGAGCTTTGGCAGGAAGTAAAAAGATCTAAACGATTATAATTTATACTGCCACAGATACAGTGATTTCTTAACTGGGCATTGTGCATGTCTGTAATCCAGCACGCCTGTCCCTGAGGCAGAAGGACTGTTTGAGGCTGCTTCAGGCTATATAGTGACAGCCTGTCTCAAAAACAAAGCAACAAGGTAAAAGAAGGATTTATTTTAAAACCCAATTCGCCTAATTACCGGCAGTGCCTCCTTTTCTTTCACTAGAATTGTGCCTGTCCACAGTTTGTCATGGGCATTCCTGTTGTAACCTGGCTCAACCAAATTCATTTTGTAAAATTTATGTAAACTCCATTTCAAGATGGGCCGTCTTGCTGTTCTGTTGGTGCCCCTCCTCTTTTCCCCTTACGCTGTTCCTGAATTGACCCCTGACCTTGTTTTCTGCAAAAAAAACATGGAATATCATGATGTATCTGTCTTAAAACTCTCCCGTTTGTGCCTGTTATAAAACCCTGTTAGTGCCTTTTGTAAAACCCCCTACTCTAATGATGTCAGTTCAAACTGAGGTCAAGGAAACTTGCTTCACCTTACCTTAAAAGGACAAAATGTAAACTGTATTGTTTTACCTCCTCTACGTCAGCTTGTGGTCTTGAAGCTTAAATACCCTTCGCCCTGTAACTCAGGGGTATGCCCCTTTGTTCTCGGACTAGGGTGATTGCTGCTGGGTACCAGCTAAAATAAAGCAGGGTGACTGCCGCTGGGTACCAGCTAAAATAAAGCGCTTCTTTTGTCTTTGTGGACTTGGTTCGTTGTCATTCGATTTTTGAGCTACAACAGTTGTCATTCGATTTTTGAGTTACAACAATTCTGACTTCATTCATGCTGCAATGAACAGGACTTCAAAGTAAGGGCAGCAGACTCCTCCTGTTTTTAAAAGCAGATTTAAGGAAGGGGTAGGCCAGTGGGCACAGAGCCATCAAAGAGAAAAATCTAGCATTCAGTCTACCTGGTGGATGCTTAAAAAGTACTGTAATTACCAACCCTACCTCACCGCATACTCAGTCTCTTACCTGAACTAGGACAAAATAAGACCAGGGTCTTTTTCTCTGCTTGAATCACTGGAAGTAGAAGACAAACAGCAAACCCCAACCTGTATGTAGAATGCTTCTGTTGGTGCGGTTGGCTACAGAAGCAGTCAAAGATTGATTTCGAGCAATTACCCTCCAAGGTGGAAAACTAACGCAGCCGCGTGCTTCACTTATCACCTCAGTGCCGCAGTGCGCAGCTGTCCCCAAGTTCACACAGAAGCTCCGCAGCATCCCCGGAGTAAACAGGAGTCCCGGAAGCACCAAGGGGGAGCAGTCACCTTGCTGATGAGGCAGTCACACACCTGGGCTCCGGTGACGGAACGTTAGCACAATATGGAGAACAGCAGCGCTGCTGTGAGTGTTCAACGGCAGCAAAAGCCAAACTCGGTCCCCAGGACCCACTCGGTAAAAGCTAGTGTACTTGAAATCCAAGGAAAAAGGAACTGCAGTTGTTAATAGAGTGCGCCCATGGATAATGCTGGCAGGTTCCTTCTCAGGAGAAGTGTTAGGCTGAGGTGAGTCGGGGCGAGGCTGGAAGCTGTGTCACACAGAGCTCCTGGTGTCACCCAGGGAGAAGCTTTGCAGGCTTAGCCTGCAAAGGAAAGCTCCAAGAAGTCTATTTGCCTGTCCTCTCTGAGGGAATCTGGGCAGTATGATTAGTGAATCCACAGGGCTTAAATGCAATTTAAAAGCATAGGCAGAGGTATCAAGTCTGCTTCAGCAAAGCACCTCAGTGGACCTCAGGTAACTCGTAGAGGTGTCAGTGAGAGGAAGAATGGAGTCTTTCATGCCTTGCTCTCTTCCCACCTTACTACCTGGAACTGATACATTTTCTCCTCCTCTGCCTACATCTCACTCAGAAGTGTTTCCTTGGTAAGGTTCCTAGGGATGGCTATGAAAGCCTCTGCCTTTGTTTACCTCAGCAGCTCAGGAGCACCATGATGAAACCTCAGACCTTGTCTCCTGAGGACGTTCCCCCCTTGTGGCCCCTGCTTGTGGCTTCTGTGAGGAAGGCACCAGGGACTCCTTGAACACCATCACCAGAGCTCTGTGGCCCAATCAGGGCAAAGCTTGGGAACCAAGGAGTTCCACGGGTATGCAAGTCCCTATGGAACCATCTGTAAAACCAAGACATCTGGAACATTTATGTATCCGGTATTCTGTGTTTGGCCCAGTGTCCAGTCAGTACACGATTACTCTGTGTGCTAGTTCTCCTGACAGGGATGGAGGGGAAGAGGTAGAAGAGGGAGAGAGGAAGAGTGGGGGAGGAAGAGGGAGATACACCCTGAGTGGGGAGGGAAGTACAAATTGTTGCATTAGAAATAAAAATATAAGAAATAAAGGTGACTGCTGAAGACTGGGTGTGCTCTCTTTTCTTCCAGTAAATTGTCCTTCACTGTCATTTGGGAGAAGTTGCTGACCTAATTCATACAGAGCAAATAAATAATGGCTGAAGACATCTCAAAGCACTTTCCCCTCTGCTGAGTTCCTTCTTTCTTAATTGCCTTAGTCCAATGAAATGCATATGTTATGGAATTTCAAGCTCAGTAGTTGGGTCTGTAAGTTAGCTACTGGGGGACAGGAGGGACTGCTCAGTTCAATTCCACCCAAGTCAGCTATTGAAGATTGCACCAGCAATGAGGACTGATTTGGCCTAAAAGCAACAATCAGGAGAGAAATCAGTAGTTGCCCACCTACCCCATCTGGCTCCAAGTTCCACATAGGAAAGAACCCTCTTAGTTACTTTGTTTGTTGCTGAGACACAATACCAGACAGTGGCAAATCCAAGGTGGAGAGTTTATTTTGGCTCATATTTAAATCCATGGCTGGCTGCTCCAAGGCAGACTGCTATGGCAGAGGGGCCTGCTGGAAGAGAGCTGCTCAGGGAACAGCAGAGAGGGAAGGGAGGACAGGGGAGAAGATGCGCCCTTCAGCTCTCTCAGGCCTCCCAACATCACATTAAGCTCTAAACTCTTCCTTGGATGAATCTAATGAGATGAGATTGCCCCCCACTCATCACCTCTCCAAAGCCCCACTGGTGAGCACATGGGGTTTGGGGGAGGTTAAGGGACATCTAGTTAGAAACTAACATGTTTCTTCACTCACCCAACACTAAGCGTTTTGTGCCTACTGCCCCGTAGGGTGTAGATCACCCCTACACAGAAATAAAAGGCTCCAGCAAGCAATGCTCCATTTAGAGGGAGCATCCAGTAGATATGATGTAATAAATACAGTGCTGATATTATGGAAGCTGACCTGGCGAAAGATGAACAGGCAGAGGTCTGCACTGACCAACAGCTTTCAGCTTTCAAGTGTTCAAGGACCTGCATTCCTGGTGCGGCGTTCACGTGGCACAGCATTACATTTCTGAAGCATAGCAATTTTATATGTAGCATTTCATCTGAGCCTCAGAAGGATTTAGGACAAAGAACAAACTGAATGGGGGTGTGCACGGGAACGGCTCCAGCATCACAGCGGCTGTGCTAGCATTGCTCTCTGAATCCTGCTCTCTTCAGCTCCTGAGCCGTGGGGGCACCTCAGACACTCATGCTCCAATACAGCAACACTGTGCCCACTTTCTGATTAGTTTTATGCCACCCCGGCCCATAGCATGGCCATAAGGAGGCCATCTAAGAGCTGGAGAGCTGGGTGTGGGTGGTGGTGCTGGTGCTCAGTGCTCTAGGCCCCACACTGCCTGGCCCACATTGTGCTCATGGACTGGGAGCCAATGCATCATGAGCACCATTGCACACCAGAGGCCCATGGGGCTGGTGGCAATTGTCCAGTTCGCACAGGCTAATTCCACACACCCTGAGTGGCTGTGAAACTCGATCAGCACCTCCTCAGGTTGCGCTTTCCTTGGGAAAGTGCCCTGCCTACTGTTATAGTTTGTGTCTAGGTGTACCCCCAAAGCCTCATACAGTCATGGGGCAGCTTCTGGAGGTTGTGATTAATTCATGATCCAATGCTGGGATTATGGGAGTGAGTGCTGCTGGGATTATGGGTATGACTGCTACACTCACCCTGGGACAAATATCTTGGATGCAGTATAAGGAAGAAAGACCTGCCTCTGCCTCTGCCACTGCTCCCACCTTTTTGTTTTTCTGCTTGTGCTGTTTTCTGCCCCCTCTGCCACCATGAACTGCTGCCTTCTGACTTACAGCCAGCCAAGTATGCACTGAAACCTCTACAAACTGTGAGCTAAATAAACCTTTCCTTCCTTCATTTTGGGTGTTGGATATTTCAACAATGAAAGAAAACTAACTGATTTATTTACTAACTACATATGCAAACACAATGATTCTGCCCAATGGGATTCCTACTGATGCTACGCCAAAAGCATATTCAGTCCCCTACATCTTGCAGTCCAGAAACACTGTCTGTCTCCCTTCTTAGTCCACTTCACGGTGAAACACAAATCACATCTCCACTCTTGATTTCAAGGAGAGGGGCCTCCTTTGCTTTCCTCTCTGCTTTCTGTGCCCTGGTCAGCCTTTTTTAATGTTCTAACAAATTCCCACAGCTTGGCCCTGTTCTGCAGCATTTCCTTTCTAAAGATCTTGAGAGATATAAAAGCAAGTCCTTTGTGATGTGAATGTAGAAGATGCTTGGTTATTTGGTGTAGATAAGCACCACTGACTGTTGCTAGGTGATTAAAGATGCTGTGGGCATCCGGAGAACTGGACTCTGGTAACTAAATATGGTCTCTAATGATTCTTATTGCTGTGAAGAATGAGTTGACTTAAGTCATTATGGATTGAACTGTTTTTTCTAGGACAGGTGTGATAGTAGTTTTCACAGTATAAATTATCATTCCAAGTACCACAGAATGCGTATAGTTCTGAGTCTGGAATAAAGTGATGTCCTGTGCCCACTGAAACCTATGGACAGTTGTTCTTTGCCTCTTCCTAACTTCTTGGGGCAGCCACTGAGCTTCGGATCCCTTGCAGCTTGCAGTTCATTCAGCCTCTGGCCTCTGTTGTCCCTCAGCATCCTCCCTGTGTATCTGAGTTCAAATTTCCTTCTTATGAGGATACCAGTCTTATCAGTGCCCATCCTAGTGAACTTATATGAACTTGACTGCATCTGCAAAGCCCTGTTTCCAAACAGGACAGAGTCACACACTCCAGAGACTGGGTGTCAGAGCATCTTTTAAAGGGAGCACAGTTTAGCATATCACATGCATCCCGCTAGAGAGTTGACTGCTTGTGACATAAACTCATGTCTCATTGCATTCTGAAAGAACGGTAACATTTTTCATCAGTGTTTTTTCCATAACCAGATTTCTAAAGTGAGGTTGGCCTATAATCTCAGATCTCAGACTCTATTTTACAGTCGCTGGCAGGACTTGTTACCTCAAGAGCTTAAACACTTTATACCTCTTTCAGTACTAGGATAGAAAGCAGAACAACAGAGCATTTATGAACACACATGTAAACAATCTGACCATTTTTCTTTTTTTTTATTCTTTCTCTTTAAGATTAACTGTTACATATTAAGATCATATATGGTAATACTTTGCATGCTTAAGACTTGGAAAGCACTTCTATAGTATAAACTGTTCTCCTGAGTACTCTATATGTGATAGCACAGAGGTCTGCTCTATAATCTTAAATTCGCAGAGACCATGAAAAGGATAAGAAAGTCAGACAACAGGTGATCACATCTGTGGTTTGCTAGTTGTTAGCTGGGGACTGAAGGCTGACCCTGCAAACTCTGAGGCCAGTGAGATAAGACTGAGTGGCAAAGCAACAACACTAGCAGGCAGTTCTCTCAAATCAGCCAATCTCTTTGCCTATACAATTCCAAACAACTAAGTCATTTTTTTCATCACAATTAACCAAACTAATAAGTTATCTCCTGTTACAGTTTGTATCTAGGTGTCCCCTCAGAGCCTCATGCAGTCATTGGGTTCTTCTAGAATTTGTGATTAATTCATGATCCAAGGCTGGGATTATGGGTCTGAGTACTGCTGGGATTATGGGTCTGAGTACTGCTGGGATTATGGGTGTGAGTGTTACTGGATTATGGGTATGAGTGCTACCCCTACACTGGGGTAGAGAGCCTGAAGACAACAGAAGGAAAGGAGAGAGGCTCGCCTCTGCCACTGCTGTCCTGCTCCTCCCTTTGCTCTTTGCTGTTTTCTGCCGCCATAAACTGCTGCCCTCTGCCATGTGCCACTCTGTCTTGGAGCCAGTTGAGTATGGACTGAAACCTCCACAAACTGCGAACTAAATAAACCTTTCCTTCCTTCATTTTGGGTGTTGGGTATTTTGTCCCAGTAATGAGAGAAGAGTAACTGAGATGCCTCCATTTGCTTTAGGATGAGAATGTTAGACTCAGAGTTTATATCCATTTAGGCTTTAGCTTAAAACCAAAATACAGTCTCATACCCTAAAATACTGAGCGATGGGCTAGGCATGTTGGCATACATCTGTAATCCTAGTACTTTGGAAGTCTGAGGCAGGAAGAGTACAAGCTCAAGCTAAGTCTGAGCAAGTCAGCAACTTGGCAAGAACTTTTCTCAAAATAATACAATAGAGAACTGGAGATGTAGCTCAGTGTGAAGGTTTTGGGTTCAACCCACAGTATTACAAAAGAAAGAAAAATGACAATAAGGTCATACAATGTAACATTTCCTAGGCCTATAAAATATAAATATTTCACTTTTGAGGAAGAGAAATACATTTTCTCTAAATGGTAAAAAATAAAATTATAAAATCTGAACTTGAAATTTTTATAAAAGAATAAAGAGATTAAAACTTTAACTCACTAGAGCCAATTCTGTAATTATTGTCTGTGCCTCTGGTCTTGCAATGACTTCCTTCCTCAGAATCTGTCCTCATCCTCTCAGTGCAGCATTTTACATAACTTCTAAGTTCTTTTGTCTTTTTGTTTGTATTTAGTACAGGGTCTTCAGGTTGTACAAGGTCTCACTATGTAGATCAGACTGTAGTGATCCTCCTGTTTTCAACCTGTTAAGTGTTGGGATTAGAGGTGAGCACTACCACTCCCAGTCTCAATTGCCGTCTCAGCATGCCCCAGGCTTGGGGCCAGCATGGCATGCTGGGGATCAAACCCCTGCAGCTGCACTCTACCTACGCAGGTGCTTTAGTTCACTGAGTTCCTACCCAGCCAGCCTAAGTTCTTTTGTCTTGTCTCTCTAAATCCTCTCCAATTCCTACAAAGGGGCCATCACTCTCATTTTACCACTTGTAAGTGGCCTCTTTATAGAAGGTGTTTGGTTCTTTTTATTTAAGTGTGTGTGTGTGTGTGTGTGTGTGTGTGTGTGTGAGTGTGTGTCTTTCTTATTACTTTTTTTAGTTTACTTTCATAACACCTGATCTCCTTTTTCCTGTGAGTCATGGGTCACAAGCCCTAAACAAAGGTTCTATCTGCTCTCTGCAGACAGACACTTTGGAAAAAGTAACCCCAAAACAAATACCGTCAACATTTGCCTACTTTGTTATACAGACTCAATGCAAGTGACCTTTACTTGAAATATGATTTTTGCAGTCTGAGGTGTAAGGTAAAGTTTAAAAGAGCCTGAAGATGCTTTACTGATTTCAAAAATATATGTGACCAATCTTAACAGAACATCATAAAATTTAATTCTATTGGGAAAACTACTTCCTTTTATGAGTTTTCAAGCATGCTTTATGTTTTATGTAATCAGTTCTTAATCACTAAAAATAGTATCAAATAAAAATGCAATTGAAAGTAATCTGAAAAATATGAGGTATTATTTGCTTGCTGTATCTCAATTGTGCATGTGCAAAATCTGGCTCTTGTGTCAGTCTGTTCTTCCATGGCAGCATTTTCTAAGCTGTGTAATAAAAGTTGGGATACTAGTAATAAGTGTTACTGTATATTAAGTATTTAGAATGCAAAAAGCAACAATGTATCATCAGTCAGATTATTGCAATTAGGCAGAAACGTTGCAGTTCTTGTATTTTGCAGCACACTGTTGTTCCCCAGTTAGAATGTTATAAACAGTAGACTTCAAAATGTATTGTTTCATTTATATTGCTTACTGGTTTCCTTAAGAAGTCAAATGTTGGGCTGTTTTATTTTTCCTATCAATTATTTAGTCGTTCATGGCAAAATTTAATTACTTTCTGCACTGATTTTTTGTGAGTGACTTCAACTCAAATACAAAACACATGTATTGAGCTATTTTTAGTGATCAGTGAAAGCATTCATTTTTTCCATACTGACCAGATATTGACTGACTTTCCACTCTACCTGAAGCACTCTTCTGGGTCCTCGGCGTATAGCACTAACAAGCAAGAGCCCCACCTGTGGGGTTCACATGTTAGCATAGGGAGAGAGACAGTCAGCAATACACTTAGTAAAATAAATCATATAGCTATTATAAAATGATCTGTGTTATAAAACTGTAAAGCAAGGCATGTTGGCAGTGGGAAGGGGTTGGATGTAGCAATAATTGGGGACTTCAGGTTAGGCTTATTGAGATGAGATTTAAGCACTGACTTGAAGGAAATGAGAGTCAACTGAGAGAATATGTGGAACTAAGATGTTCCAGACCCAGAGGACCAAACATAATCCCTGAGACAAGAGCAAGGCTATGTATTACAGAAGCAGTAAGGAGAGCACTGTGGTTGGAAAGAGCAATAAGAGGGAAGAGCAGAAGATGGATGAACTCAGGAAGGTGACAGAGTGAGACAGTGGTTAAGAGCTTGGCTTTTGCTCTAAGTCTGAGGAGGAGCCCCTGCAGGGATCTGAGTAGAGTGATGTGATGTGATCTTATTTACTTTCTTTTCACTTTTTTATTATTTTTTTATAGAGGGTCCTGCTATGCTGTTTGGAATCATAGTGATCCTCTTGTCTCGATCTCCTGAGTGCTGGGGTTACAGGTGCGCACCACCACTCCCAGTTCCAGGGCCAGCATGGCATGCCCAGAGTGCCAGAGCCAGCATGCAGTGCTGGGAGTCAAACTCAGAACCTTGTACTTGCCAGAAAGGTGCTTATGCTGCTGAGCTATCTCCCTAGCCCCCGACTTCATTTCAAGAGATTATTCTGCCTGCTGTGCTGAGGAGGAAATCTAAAAGGACAAAAGGAAGAACCAGAGACATGTGAGGACAGACACTTCAAATACTCAGGTAGTTCAGTCAGGAGTAGGGAGTGGCAGTAGAAGAAGCAGCAGGACGCTGCCAGCTTCTTGTTACATTTGATAGCAGGGGTGTAAAGCCTTCTTGATGTTGACTGTGAGGAAAGAGAAGAAGCAGAAAACAGAAAAATTATCCCTCAGTTGAGGTGGGGTAGGTAAGAGCAGCAGCAAGTGTAGGGCGTGGTGCAGAGAAGCATGAAGAGTTCCCTTTGTGGACAGACTACATTTAGTGGCTATGAGACACCAAATAGAGCTGGCTGAGTACCCAGCTGACATGTGGGACGTAGAGGACTGGCCTACTGGTAGGCATCTGGAGGCTAACAGCATATTGCTAGATTTTAAGGCCTAAGGCAGAATAAGATCACTTCACATCAGTGTGGGAGAAGAAAAAGGAAGAGAAGAGAAGAGGACAGAGAGGATAGAGAGGAGGATGGAGTGCAGCCTGAACCCCTGCAAGGTTGAGAAGCTGGGGAGAAGAGCCTAACTACTCAAGAAGAATCAGAAGGGACCATGTGGCTAGAGGAAGCCCAGAAAGTGGTCTCACTGGCAGTTAATAATGAAAAAAGATAAACAATTTTACTCAAGTGGAGATCCAGACAAGAGACAGAATAGAAAGAATTTAAAATGAATAACTTTTTAAATTAACCAGGTAACGAATGTGGGTAAAACAGAACTTCAAAGTATTATGAATGTAGCAGCTGTCCTCCAGGACAAGCGAAGCAGAGGTTCAAGGTTTGACTCATTAAATAATGGAGGGAGAGGCCACAGAGCTGAAGATCAGACTTACAAAAAGCAGCAGATAACCAGCTTTCTTGAGGGATCGAGCAGGGATGTTGTGGGGCTGGAAACAGTTTCTGAAAAGACAACCTAAGCTTTCAATTGCTGGTGGTTGTATGTGGCTTTAAGAAAATGCTTTCATTCTTAGGGGCACCATTCAATCTGCCACTTACTTGATAATTTTTTATGCATATTTGTACAGGAACCACAGGGTCTCACTACACAGGTCAGACTAATGATTCTCCTGTTTTTAGCCTCCCAAGCGCTGGGATTATAGGTGCATGCCACCATGCCCAGTTGCCTTCTCAGTGTGCCCTGGGGGTGGAGCTGCACTTGGTAACTTAAAATATCAGAAATTTGCCCTTGTATACTCTAGATAAATCAAGGTGTCCTTAGGGCCAACCACCCTCTGGAGGACCTGAGAGGGAAACTTTGGCTTCCCTATGGGGATTGCCAGTAACCCTTGGCATTTCTTGAGGGACCACGCATCATTCAGAAATCCATTCCTGTTTTTATAAATTTTTCTTTTAAAGACAAATACAATTGTCCATGCATTTAGGGGCTATTCTAATCCAATATGCCTCATCTAATAATTTCATTAAAGGACCCTGTTTCTAAGTAAGATCACATTCTGAGGTTCTATGAGAGCAGCACTTTTGAGGGAAACTATTCTATCAGCCACACACTGGCAGATTCTGAAACTGTGAGGAAAGTTTCAAACTGAAAGTATGTGTTACAGCAGAAAGAATTTGCCACTCATAGCTCAAAAACAATTTTCTAAGGCCTGACACAGAACTACAAGCAGACAGGAAGGCCAAAGAAAGTGCCACAGTCTCCCTCTGCCCTCTCCTATTGGCAGAGCCTAACATGGATCATCTCAGAAATTTAGGTTGCAGGGTACCATCTCTGGCATCACAAAATATACAAGGTAGGTTTGAGGCTGAAAGACCGCACCTTAATGATAAGAAGAAAGTGACCGCCTGTGCTCATAGTTTCTGACAAGTGAAGAAAGATTAAGAATGAGAACCGTCCTTTGGAATTAGTGTTTGTAATCAAATAGGTCAAAGAAATGCTCCTCTATGGTCTTTTGAGAGGCTGAACAAGGGTTTCAGCACCATGGCCAGCTCTTTCCAATGGGCCCTTGCCAATATCAAAAGTGCAACAGTTAGTAGCCACCAATGATCATCTACAAAATGTTCTGTTACCTATGGCTACTATATATCTGTCACTTCCCTCTAGTTATTTTATTTTGATGTTCACAAATGGGTTAAAGCAGCCTTGGAAGTGAACACATTCCTAGGCTTCCTACAAACTATCTAGAGAACCTGTCAAAGCAGCAGGCCTGCAGAAAATAAAAAAGAAGAAAAGAAAGAAAATTCAGTTCCCTTCCCCCCTTACTCCACTTCTGTGTTTCAGTAAGAAGTCCATGAATAACAAAACCAGTGGTTGTCTCTCTCTTTCTTGAGAGGATGACTAAAAAAATCCCAGCAGAAATAAATAGGCTTGGTACATATGGAACAAACTCAGTCTACATCTTAGAGACCTAGATGTTTCTTTCATAACTCACTGGTCTTTCTGGTTTCCCTTAACTTGAAATTTATAAAATATTTTAATGTCTGGAATATATAAAGAAAGATAATATTAGATAAAAATAGATAGAAACCTATAAAGGCATCATTGGACTATAAATGGAGAAACAAGAATTTCAAGACTATCTTTTGCTATCAACTAATTGTATCACTTCAGGTCATAATTCAGGTCTGTTTTCTTTACCATGTAATTAGTGACATAAAGTATCTTTTAAACAGCTGGCAACTTTTGTATTCCATTACCCAATTACTAAAAATAGTAAGTATGGTATTAGTGTTAGTAGGCAATACTAAGAATTTTGTTTGTGGAGATTAGGTGAAGAGGCTGGGGAGATAGCTCAGCAGTCTAAGTACCTGCCAGGCAAGTGCAAGGACCCAGGCTCAAACCCCAGTACTGCATGCCCACACTGGCCACCAAAGCTGGGCATGGTGGTACACGCCTGCAATCCCTGCACTGGGGAGGCTGAGATTAACCACTGAAAAGTAAAACAGGTAAGACAATGCCCAGTGCCTCCACGGTTTATAACTGTTTCTTGTTATACATTCCAAATCTATAACTTCCTCAGAAATTAAGCCAATTCTATCTGAAATAAATAGTAAAGAAGAATCAGCACGTGGCACAATGTGAAGCATGAATACCAATAAATCAGTGCAAGATGATCCAGTGTTCTGATTTAGCCTTCTAAGGGATGCAGAGCCTTGACTCTTGGGAGCTGAGCTTCTAGGTGTTCAGGAATTTCAAGTTTTACATTTATGACCCACTTATGTGAGTCAGAAAACATCCAGGAGCAGATAGGCACTATGCTGAGAGCAAGAGTAGGAACTGCACCTGATTAGATTTCCACCAGAACACAATCAAGATGAAGAAAGAAACGACAACTGTGTGTATTATTAAATACCGGATTTTTGGATGGCGTGTTATTTGATGACAATGATAAACAAACAAACAAAAACACTAAATTTGGTAGAACTTGAAAATAATCTAAAGAAGAAAAAGTGGATTTATGGTAGGGTTCCATTTGGGGTGTGTGTGTGTGTGTGTGTATGTGTGCATGAGTGCTTGTGTTTTACTCACCAACAATCATTTAAAGATCATAATAGTTTATGTTTAATTTTTAAATAAAACATTTTCTTTAAAGTCACTTTAAGAGAAATTAATTACAATAATCCACTCGCTTTATTTTTTTGTACCAAATGTAACAATTCCCTTCAAGTTCACTTTTTCTACATAGAAGAGAGACAATGAGTGACCTACTCTGCCTTTGACCCCACAGAAATAAAGAATGAATCTTTCCATCACTTTTATTGAACCAATATTTTAAACTACTATGAGGGCCAGCCAAATAGCTCAGCGGATTAAAGCACAGGCAAGCAGACACAGGGGCGAGGGGTTTGATCTTTGGGCTTGCCATGCTGCATGCTGGCTCCACCCCCGGGGTGAGCTGAGAGGGCAATAAAGACTGGGTGTGGTGGCGCACGCCTGTAATCCCAGCTCTTGGGAGGTTGTAAACAGGAGAATCACTATGAGTCCGATGTAGTAGTGAGACCCTGTCCTAAAATAGAAAAATAAATAAATTACTATGAATCAAAAATCTTAACCCCAGTGTCTATATTCTTAAGTATATAGCAATCAGTTTGCCTTTGTGTTGAACTATTCCATGATTTTCAAAGGTTTCTCCTAGAGTCCAGCTTCTCAAAAAGTGGTCTGTGGACTGGAAGAGCTGGCATTTCCTGTAACTTGTTAGCCATGCAGCATCTCAGACTCCATCCTCATCCCTACCAGAGCAACTGGATCAAATCTGCATTTTAATGAGATCCTTGAATGATCTGTAAGCACAGAAAATCTGAAAAGCTCTACCTAAAAGTATCAGCACTCACATTCATTTGCACGCTGATATAATTTTTAGAGTAGGACATAAAAGAAGTAGGTTTATAGATATTGATCTAGAATTCAGCTGAGTTAGCCCATGGCAGTGTGCCATGCAATTCATGAAGAAAAAGGACAAAGAATTGCTTAACTTAACCATCTTAAAAATGAAGCTGAGTAATGATTAATTATCTGTAGAGATGAATAATTAACTGTACAGTATATCTGTGCTGTGTGAGCAGCTCTACTGTACCTGCGATATCCTTAAAGAATTATTGGTAATAGACCCCACCACCTCTCAAACTGAACAGTACTTGTTTTGACAATAAATTATATAATTACCCTCATTATTCCCTGTTGCAAAACTTAACTAGGAAAACACCCCAGAAAATTTCAGTCATAATAACACACAGTAGAGGGCTTCAGTGTTTACCCAATTCTACTTCTGTTTAACTGAGGAGTTAGACGGAGACATCCCACTGCTAAAATCAAGAGCAAGGCAAAATAGTAGCTATAATCTTATTATTTGTTGCTTCTTGTTTATTAATGTTTTCTTATATTGCTACTATCCATGCTGACTGTTACTACTAGAATTTGATATAGCATCTGATTTAGAAGGAACTTGTTCGTGTGTTTATTTGTTTTTTTTTTTGTTTTTTTTTTTTTTTTT